>CAKOES020000181.1:14142-42504 GCA_933207985.1 Pelobates cultripes
ATACTTGGCCACTAGGGCATATAGAAAATTTCCCAGGGCATCGCAATGCCATATTATGTATTGCATACCCCAACATTTCATATGGATTTTTAATAGGGGTGTGAGTGGAAGTGTGGCAAGGGGCAGGGCTTTTCTGAGAAATCTTAGGTGACTTACTAATTTCATTATTTATTTATAAAATATTTTACCAGGATGGATACATTGAGATTTCTCTCGTTTTCAAGTATGTCCTGGGTACTAATGATAAGTATACTCCCCACATAGGGACACTTGGAGGATGGTATGGGCATGGTTAATTTTAGGCCCCATTTATATTAAAGGACGGTCAAATTCCACTCGCCTCCTCTGGCTACAGCCTCTGGCTAAAGATGCCTATGGACAGAAGCTCTGCATTATCACTATGTAGCCTGCTTCCTGTGCCTTTCAGAATATAGGGAGCCTGGTAGACAATGGAGGTATCAGGCATGGTTATGGGTAGATTGTATCAGACACAGCTGATGAGGTAGGAAGGGCACAGGTTGAGAAGGAAAAAAGTAAAGACATGACTGGGGAAGGAGGAAAGTAAAGGTATGATCATAAGGGAAGTAAGAAATTAAAAACATTAAATTGGAGGAAGAAGAGGGTAGAGTAGATTTGGTCATGGCTGGGGTGGCAGGGGGGAGTGTGCATGATTGAGGGTGGAAGGACAGAAACATGGCTAAGGAGGGATTAATATGGGCACAAAACCAAAACTTCAGGGGTGACCTGTAAAAGTAAGTAATCTCTATGAAAGAATAAACAAATTAATCCGTAGCTAAAAATTGAATTGATGGTGGAATGTTTGTATTAGTCCAATTCACGAATAAAATAAACACAAAAGAATAATGATTGTCTAAACAGCGACTTCACTGATAATTGGTTATTGGTGATTGTACCAGCATCGGGGAGCATCTGTTAGTGTGCCTCTGTGAATGCTAATAAATCCATGACGGTATCACTGAATTACTTGCAGTAAAACAATGATGGGATAGAAGCTGTTCCTAGGTTGTAAAGCACACGCTATATGAGGTCCAGGAGGCATTGAGAGGTAGTAGAGGGGATAGTTACATCTCTGCCATAAACGCTATAATAGCTGTGAGATCCATGAGAAATTATTGGAAAATGCATTTGTTACCTTACACCTGGGGCTGCTTTCTTGACTGTTTCCTGATTGTAAAGCCCATTAATATTGCTTTTCTTCTTTTTTTTTTTCAGTTAATGTTTTATTGAAATTTTCACAAAGTCTAAACAACGTATTCAATAACAATGATGCCAAAGGCAAATTAACAAATTCTCAGAGTAACAAAGGTGTGGGAGAGAGAGGAAGAAAGGAAACAATATAGACCGTCAGAGGAGACGATGAGAAAGAAATGTAAAGGGGGGTTAGCATCTGCCACTTTTTACACAAGAATCGCCTACAGTGTCTGACTCTCCTCAACATCTGACTTCTCCACCACCAGACCTGACCTGAAGCTAAGCAGAACCAAGGGAATTACTCCTTACTCTTTTCTCAGACGGACCACTGATCATTCGCCTTTTCCGATACGGACTATAGACCAGGATATCATGACTAGTTGGCTCCAAGGCTAGACGTTAGAGAAGGGCTGGCATTAGAAGGCCCGGTCTAGCCTTCGGAGGGTTGGTGCATTCTATGAATGTAATCTTGTGTGCCAGATGGTCGAGGAACTGAGCATCCCTGGTGTCTGGTTTGTTTTGTTTTTTTGTCTGGTGATCAACGGGGGCAGCAGGAGATAGGTAAAAATTAGGAAAAATTCTATTTACAGTTTATATTTTTCAGAAATATATAATATATAAATAAAAATGTTAAACTGCTCCTATAGTTTTTCCCTCAAGTGGTCAGTTTTTTTTTCACTTGATCTGTGAACCAATGAGCAGAAAACTAGTCCTGTCAAAGTACTGCAAAATACATATGATAATGAAGTTATATTATGAATATATAATTTGCAGCACACTGATTGGTCTAATTATGCTCATTTTTTTGTTCTTCTGATTTGGTCTACAAATCGGGATCTTGGTTCCTGAAATCCTTCTAAGCCGAACAGCCATTATTGCAGTAATTGTGTGTCCTGTAACATTTTCACCCTTAAAACTAAGAAATGGGTACATACTTTAAAATTGTCACCAAGGTGTTGATTTTAAAGTTTTGCAACGTGAGAATTACCAGTATTGTTTACACACTGTATATCATAGGACAGCACTGAGTGATACACTGTATATCATAGGACAGCACTGAGTGATACACACTGTATATCATAGGACAGCACTGAGCGATACACTGTATATCATAGGACAGCACTGAGTGATACACACTGTATATCATAGGATAGCACTGAGTGATACACGCTGGATATCACACGACAGCACGGAGTGATACACGATGGATATCATAGGACAGCACTGAGTGATACACACTGTATATCATAGGACAGCACTGAGTGATACATGCTGTATATCATAGGACAGCACTGAGTGATACACACTGTATATCATAGGACAGCACTGAGTGATACACACTGTATATAATTGGACAGCACTGAGTGATACACACTGTATATCATAGGACAGCACTGAGCGATACACACTGTATATCATAGGACAGCACTGAGTGATACACACTGTATATCATAGGACAGCACTGAGTTATACACACTGTATATCATAGGACAGCACTGAGTGATACACTGTATATCATAGGACAGCACTGAGTGATACACACTGTATATCATAGGACAGCACTGAGTGATACACACTGTATATCATAGGACAGCACTGAGTGATACACACTGTATATCATAGGACAGCACTGAGTGATACACACTGTATATCATAGGACAGCACTGAGTGATACACACTGTATATCATAGGACAGCACTGAGTGATACACTGTATATCATAGGACAGCACTGAGTGATACACTGTATATCATAGGACTGCACTGAGTGATACACACTGTATATCATAGGACAGCACTGAGTGATACACTGTATATCATAGGACAACACTGAGTGATACATTGTATATCATAGGAGAGCACTGAGTGATACACACTGTATATCATAGGACAGCACTGAGTGATACACTGTATCATAGGACAGCATGGTGATACACACTGTATATCATAGGACAGCACTGAGTGATACACACTGTATATCATAGGACAGCACTGAGTGATACACACTGTATATCATAGGACAGCACTGGTGATACACACTGTATATCATAGAGTTGGCACTGGTGATACACACTGTATGTCATAGGACGGCACTGGAAGTGATACACACTGTATATCATAGGACAGCACTGAGCGATACACACTGTATATCATAGGCCAGCACTGAGTGATACACACTGTATATCATAGGTCAGCACTGAATGATACACACTGTATATCATAGGACAGCACTGAGCGATACACACTGTATATCATAGGACAGCACTGAGTGATACACACTGTATGTCATAGGACAGCACTGAGTGATACACACTGGATATCATAGGACAGCACTGAGTGATACACTGGATATCATAGGACAGCACTGAGTGATACACTGTATATCATAGGACAGCACTGAGTGATACACACTGTATATCATAGGATAGCACTGAGTGATACACGCTGGATATCACACGACAGCACGGAGTGATACACGATGGATATCATAGGACAGCACTGAGTGATACACTGTATATCATAGGACAGCACTGAGCGTTACACGATGGATATCATAGGACAGCACTGAGCGATACACACTGTATATCATAGGACAGCACTGAGTGATACACACTGTATATCATAGGACAGCACTGAGTGATACACTGTATATCATAGGACAGCACTGAGTGATACACGCTGTATATCATAGGACAGCACTGAGTGATACACTGTATATCATAGGACAGCACTGAGCGATACACGATGGATATCATAGGACAGCACTGAGCGATACACACTGTATATCATAGGACAGCACTGAGTGATACACGCTGTATATCATAGGACAGCACTGAGTGACACACACTGTATATCATAGGACAGCACTGAGCGATACACACTGTATATCATAGGACAGCACTGAGTTATACACACTGTATATCATAGGACAGCACTGAGTGATAGACACTGTATATCATAGGACAGCACTGAGTTATACACACTGTATATCATAGGACAGAACTGAGTGACACACACTGTATATCATAGGACAGCACTGAGTGATACACGATGGATATCATAGGACAGCACTGAGTCATACTCTGTATATCATAGGACAGCACTGAGTGATACTCTGTATATCATAGGACAGCACTGAGTGATACCCACTGTATATCATAGGACAGCACTGAGCAATACACACTGTATATCATAGGACAGCACTGAGTGATACCCACTGTATATCATAGGACAGCACTGAGCAATACACACTGTATATCATAGGACAGCACTGAGCGATAGACACTGTATATCACAGGACAGCACTGAGTGATACACTGTATATCATAGGACAGCACTGAGTGATACACGATGGATATCATAGGACAGCACTGAGCGGCGATACACACTGTATATCATAGGACAGCACTGAGTGATACACGATGGATATCATAGGACAGCACTGAGCGATACACACTGTATATCATAGGACAGCACTCAGTGATACACGCTGTATATCATAGGACAGCACTGAGTGATACACGCTGTATATCATAGGACAGCACTGAGTGATACACACTGTATATCATAGGACAGCACTGAGTGATACACGCTGGATATCACACGACAGCACGGAGTGATACACGATGGATATCATAGGACCGCACTGAGTGATACACGCTGGATATCATAGGACAGCACTGAGTGATACACGATGGATATCACACGACAGCACGGAGTGATACACGCTGTATATCATAGGACAGCACGGAGTGATACACGATGGATATCATAGGACAGCACTGAGCGATACACGCTGTATATCATAGGACAGTGTGAGTGATACACTGTATATCATAGGACAGCACTGAGTGCTACACTGTATATCATAGGACAGCACTGAGCGATACACACTGTATATCATAGGACAGCACTGAGCGATACACACTATATTATAGGACAGCACTGAGTGATACACACTGTATATCATTGGACAGCACTGAACGATACACTGTATATCATAGGACAGTGCTGAGTGATACACACTGGATATCATAGGACAGCGCTGAGTGAAACACTGTATATCATAGGACAGCACTGAGCGATACACACTGTATATCATAGGACAACACTGAATTAAACACACTGTATATCATAGGACAGCACTAAGTGACACACACTGTATATCATAGGACAGCACTGAATTAAACACACTGTATATCATAGGACAGCACTAAGCGACACACACTGTATATCATAGGACAGCACTGAGCGATACACACTGTATATCATAGGACAGCACTGAATTAAACACACTGTATATCATAGGACAGCACCAAGCGACACACACTGTATATAATAGGACAGTACTGAGTGCTACACTGTATATCATAGGACAGTACTGAGTGATACACACTGCATATCAGAGGACAGCACTGAGTGATACACTGTATATCATAAGATAGCACTGAGTGATACACGCTGTATATCATAGGACAGTACTGAGTGATACACACTGCATATCAGAGGACAGCACTGAGTGATACACTGTATATCATAGGACAGCACTGAGCGATACACACTGTATATCATAGGACAGCACTGAGTGCTACACTGCATATCAAAGGACCACGCTGAGTGATACACACTGTATATCATAGGACAGCATTGAATGATACACTGTATATCATAAGACAGCACTGAGTGATACATGCTGTATATCATAGGACAGCACTGAGTGATACATGCTGTATATCATAGGACAGCACTGAGTGATACACACTGTATATCATAGGACAGCACTGAGTGCTACATTGCATATCATAGGACCACACTGAGTGATACACACTGTATATCATAGGACAGCATTGAGTGATACACTGTATATCATAGGACAGCACTGAGTGATACACACTGTATGTCATAGGACAGCACTGAGCGTTACACACTGTATATCATAGGACAGCACTGAGTGATACACTGTATATCATAGGACAGCACTGAGTGATGCACACTGTGTAACAGCTCATGTATCTCTGTTGTCAATCATGGGAGTCTGACTAAACTACAGAAGACATAGGATCGTTAGTACCTTGAAAGCCTCCCTTTAAACACTACCTGCCCTTCAAAGCCTGTTTTCCTAACCTTGAATGTAAGCACTCAAAGCCTAAGCTTTTTTAAAAAAAACAAAAAAAAAAACACTTTGCATTAAAGGGACACTATAGGCACCCAGACCACTTCAGCTCATTGAAGTGGTCTGTGTGCTAACTCCCATCACCCTTAGCCCTGTGTGTGTAATTACCTTGCAGTGTTAACTCCTCCTCTAGTCTTAGACGTCTTTTAGTCATCTAAACGACGCTGGACATCCTCACGCTATGCATGAGGACCTCCAGCATCCCCGGAATCCCCATATTAAAGCATTAAATAATGCTTTCTTATGGGGAGGTCTAATGCGCAAGCACAGCCATTGACGCGCATGCGCATTAGGTCACGGTGGGACGGCAGGGGAGGAGCGTGGGCGGAGCCTGACCCAACGTTGAGAGACATCGGCGCTGGATTCAGGTAAGTTTCTGAAGGGGTTTTAACCCCTTCACCAACGTGGGATGGGGAACGGGAAGGAGGGGAACACTCAATGATTCTCTAGTGCCAAGAAAACAGTTTTGTTTTCCTGGCAGTGGAGAATTCCTTTAATCCTAGGTTAAACTCCCCTTAGAAACACCCCATATATCCCGATACTAAATGTAGCCAATCTCTAACCCTACACCCACTAATTATAAACACCTCTTATACCAACACTATAGCCCCTCCCAAGCTTTTATTCCTCTTAACACTAAACTCTGCTCACACATTAAACTCCCTTTACTCTATATAAATTTAACATACTATAAATATAATATATTATTTAAGTATAAATTTTATAAATGGATGAAACTCACTTTATCTGCCATTTGGGGTGATGGGACCTGGTTTGTAAATCTAGTTCTGTTTGGAGGGTCCCTTTAATATTTTTAGATTTACATTGTTTAATTGATGTATATGTGGTCACATGAGTTTCTGGGCCAACGCAGTTCACTCATTACTTTGTAGCGTGAGAAGCGGGATGGATCTTCCACATCCTTTGAATGGATAATACCATAATCTGCATAGTACCCGCTCACTGCTTGTGCGGGAAAGTTAAATAGTGGTGAAAGACCTAAATAATGAATGATAAACAAAATACACAATGGAAGCCACAATTAAGGATGGATGAAGAGAAATGTGAGCGAGAATTAAATAATCAATCAAGAAGAAGAGATGGATTTCAATCAGAGAAGAAAAAAATAAATTAAATGTAATATATAGGCCCAACTAGCAAAATTCTAACTCTATATCACTGGGCTCACTGGGGTTTATTTACTAAACATTCAGGTAGAGAATATTTTAATAAATAAATGAAAAGATTTCACTATAATGAAAATTAAGGATTTTAAACATGGGAGCAAATTTAGATAAAAACATAATTTGCATGTCTTTTATACACAGGGAAGTTCACTAAAGTGAGAATTCAAAGTGAGTTTCAAATTTAAGACCAAAACCGTCAAACTGGAAAAAGTCTCTAAGTCGGCTCTGCTCCCAGTTCAGCTACTCTGGCCTTCAATTTAAAATTCACTTTGAATTCACTTTAGCGTATATCCCTGACAGTTATTATTTTTTTATTTTTTTTACTTTCCTGACTCTTTTTTTCAAACATTTTTCAATGATTCTTTGAAAATTAAAGAATGCAAATATTACAATTAATTAAGCAACACTGCGGAACACCATAACAACTTTATTGAAATTAAGTTGTTATGGTGCCAGGAGGCCCCCAGCACCTGCTTATCTTCAGGGGTTAAATTGATAACCAGCGGCTTAATCCTAAATCTTCAGTCTGGCACCGATCAGCTCTGCTACAGAACTTCCGTTTCGGTCAGAGGCTTCTATAAGAAAGCAAATAAAATTAAATTGAAATCTTTATTATTTCCTCAAAAGTAGATTAAATGAATATACCACATTGTGAATTACCTTCCCACAAATAGTGAAAGTTGTGAACTGACTGCATGTTTGTATCCTGAGTATGAAGAGTATTGAAGA
The DNA here is from genome assembly GCA_933207985.1 of Pelobates cultripes. Classification (NCBI taxonomy): domain Eukaryota; kingdom Metazoa; phylum Chordata; class Amphibia; order Anura; family Pelobatidae; genus Pelobates; species Pelobates cultripes. Next base: position 22,442 of record CAKOES020000181.1, read on the forward strand.
AGTGACTCCAATTTCCAAAGAGTTTATTTGCTCCAGATGTTGTGAACTACATCTCCCATGATGCTTTACCAGCATTAGGGCTGTAAGAGGATTATGGGAGATATAGTCCAAAACATGTGGAGTGCCAGAGGTAGCCTACCCTGCTCTAGGATATAGATACATACATTGTACAGGGTTCGATTACTAGACCAATATGAATGCCATAAGAAGCTAATAAACTCATTGGAGATTGGAATCACTTCTTCAATACTCTTTATACCAACGAAAATAGCCTAAGTCAGGGGTAGGCAACCTTCAGCACCCCAGATGTTGTAGACTACATCCCCTATAATGCTCTTACACTCATAATGCTGGCAAAGCATCATGGGAGGTGCAGTCCAAAACATCTGGAGTGCCGAAGGTTGCCTATGCCTGGCCTAAGTGGTAAGTCTGCACAGAATATATGATGTGGAAGAGTTGATATTGGTGATTGCTACATAAACCGCTGCCTTCGGGATATAAACACATATTAATGAAGGAACAAGGACTTGGCGATGTAATTGAATGCCACTGGTCTAAGTAAAATTACTAAAACCTTGATAGGGGCAACTGTACGTCCTCTCTACTAATACCAACACTGCTCAATAGATAGCACCAGCTTGTAATAAGGGATCACTTTAGCCCTCTACTATTACCAGTCCCGTTAAGTGGCTTGTTACAGTGGTGTGGCAAACCTAGCCACTCGGACTATAACTGGACACTATGCCTTTAAGGGTTGCCTATAGGTCTGGAGAGAGAGACGTTATAACTGTATGTGCCTGCTTCATGTATTCCCTGCATTGCCTGTACCTATCTGTTCCGCCGAATGCAAATGGCGGTTTGTATGGGGATTCTGCTGCTTCGCTGAACGGGTAATCTCTGAGGGCCGTTTCGTGAAACTAATGCTATACCCCCTTTACTGAGTCACACACTTAGAGGTTGTATTAGTTAACCGATTGCAACATTGGTAAATCGGTTATTGTAGGAGGCTCTCCTGGGGTGGCCGCCGCTCGACTACCACCATGTGGGCGGTCGCGGCCATCTTGGATCCCCTGGTCTCTTCAGCTGGCTCGTGTCGTCGAACGATAGTACCAACAGTTATTCGGACGTAATCTAACACCGCTGAGCCTCCAGGACGCTCGAGTTTCAGGACCAGGTTCACTAAAAGCAATCGGTTCTTTTCGTGGGTTTGGAAAGAAATGTGTTTTCTGTGCGGCGTTCGGTTATTTTAGCTGGGATCTGAGCGGCAATCTCACGAATGATGCACCCAGACCCCAGCTATCTACCGAATGTCCATTCGTGTAAATCCACCGTATATTATACCAGTTGTAGATTTTTATGTGAATTGCCGGTTCTGCTGCACGAGGGGATAATCCCCTTAACGGTGCATTCTGGGAGGATGATCCCTCTCGTGCAGCGGTGCCTGATGGGAGAAATATGTGGTACTGTAAGTCCCCCATGTAGTCCCCTCCTGTACAACCCCTGTAATGTCAGTTTGGAAACCCCTTGCATGGGGAATTGCATAAATACTGTGACCTGTGATTAAAACCTGAGTTGACTCCCAGCCTATGTGTCGTCTAGTTCTTGGGAAGGAAGGGTTACTGCAGTGCTGTTTGGATTATTATATGCTGATTCCCTGGATTATCCTTTGTTGTTCCTGTTACCCAGCGGAGATATCGTGGATCATACTGCCTCTCCGCTTCAATTGGTGGCAAGCGACGGGATTGAATTTACACAGCAAAGCAACGTTCGGCAGATTTTTAAACGAATCAAGGAACAAGCATTCGGGAATTAGCGCATTCGAATGAACCTCACGAACAGCAGGTGAATGGGAACAGATTACGCCCTGCTAAAACGGAGCACATTAAAGGAGCTGCTGGAAGCAAGAGGAGCAATCGCCAGTAACAAGGCAAAGGCTGTCCTAATTACAGAGCTCATGGAGGGAGACAGAGTCGCAGCTGCTGCAGCACCTCGAATGGAGGGACAAACCCACGAATTTACAGCTGAATTCCGAGCACGAATGGCTTTATTTCCTGAACCCCCATCTACAGAGATGGTTAACCGGCTGTTCGGTGATGTACAGGAGTACATTATGGCTAGGGGACCGCCAGGGAACCAGCAAGCCGGGGAAAGAGCCGTAACGCCAGTCCATATTTTCCCAGGGAAAGCCAAAATCCCATATCAAGCCTTCAAAAGCTATGTGGAGGCGGAGGGTGGCGTTGACGACTATTTACAGGACTTCGAGAGACTGTGTTTGCTGCACGAAATTAATGATACAGACAGAGTACCCCTACTAGCGGGGAGATTATCTGGGCGAGCCGCCGAAGCGTACCGGGCAGTACCAGACGAGGATAGTAGAGACTACGCTAAAGTAAAACGGGCCATCCTAGCCCGGTATGCCATCACATCAGAGGCATACCGAAAGAAGTTTCGGGACATTAAAAAACCCAGTAAGGACACCCATGTGGAATGGGCGCACCAGCTGCAACGAGCTGCCAAAGGGTGGCTGGAGGCCGCCCAAGTTGATACATTGGAGGGTCTGTTCCAGCTAATGGTACTGGAACAATTCTTCAATGGCGTCCCGCCCTACCTACAAAACTGGATCCGGGACAGAAAGCCACACACCCTGCAGGAAGCGGCTAATATGGCAGACGATTTCCAGGACAATCGGAGAGATCAACCCATACCCACCCGAGCCACCATTCCCCCTACAACGGCTAGCCCTCCAGGGGGCCCCACAACGTACCAGCGACCAGGGGTAAACCAGAATTCCTACCCCCCCAGATATTCAGCACGTCCACCAATCCGGTGCCATACCTGCAACCAACAGGGACACATCCAGAGAGACTGCCCACGGAACCGGCCTCGACCCAGCTGGAATAACGCCGCCCCGAGCAACCGTGCCGCAGTCCACTGTCTACAGGCCGAATCCTACCAAAATCTGGAGTTGGGGACGACCCGGGAGGAACCCCTCGGTACTCTACACGAGGTGAACCCTATCCAGGCCGCCTCCGATAACCGCCAAGGACACCGCCAGGAAGTACACATGGAAGGGAGGAAAGTACAAGGGCTTCGTGACTCGGGAGCTACCCTAACTCTAGTACGCAGTCATCTGGTACCCAAGCCCAAGCTCACGGGGGACTGTGGCTGTACGGGTGGCTGGGGGAGCCATTTACAAAGTACCCACGGCCAAGGTGCACTTGAATTGGGGAGCGGGGCACGGGAATGTATATGTGGGGATGATGCAAGACTTGCCAGCGGATGTGATTTTGGGCAACGATTTGGGGGAGCTGACTTCGGCTTTTGTTCCACAGCCCACCGTACAAGAAGCATACCCGGTTGTGACCCGGCAACAGGCCCGCACCACTGCACCATTCGAACACTCTGAGGCTCAGGTAAGCAATGACCCTCCACTACCCCCTACCCTGCCCTGGGCCAATTCCATAGAGTTCGGGGCCGAAGTAGCCCTAGATCCTTCGTTACAGGTGTACAAAGACCGCATGGATAAAAATCAAGCTGGGTTAGAGGGGGAAAGATATATCTGGGACAAAGGGCTACTATATCGGCACGCAGAGAAGGTAGTGTCCGGGTCAATACCGTTGCCCATTAAACAGCTAATAGTGCCTCGAAAGTATAGGTTAGAGCTGTTACGCATAGCCCATGATATCCCTCTGTCTGGACACCTAGGCATCAGTCGGACCAAGCACAGGCTGACCCAAAATTTCTTTTGGCCAGGTATTTCCCAGGATATTAAGCGGTATTGTCAGACCTGCGATACCTGCCAAAGGGTAGGCAAGAGGGGGGACAGATACAAAGCCCGACTACGGTCTCTGCCCATCATTGAAGAACCATTCAGTAGGGTGGCATTATAGGTCCCCTCGCAAAACCCAGCCCCTCCGGCAAGAAGTATGTCCTAACTGTGGTGGACTACGCCACCCGGTACCCCGAGGCAGTGGCCCTAACGAACGTACACGCAGAAACGGTAGCCGAAGCCCTGATGAGGATATTCACCCGGGTAGGATTTCCCCGGGAGATTATCTCCGATAGAGGCACCCAGTTTACTGCTGAAGTGACCCATCAGCTCTGGAAAATATGTGGGATACAACAAATCCTCAACTCCCCATATCACCCCCAGTCCAATGGGCTCTGTGAACGGTTTAACGGAACCCTGAAACAAATGATCCGCACGTTCATGGACACCCAAAAGGACTGGGAGCGGTTTTTACCCCACCTACTGTTCGCGTATCGAGAGGTGCCGCAAGAATCCACCGGATTCTCTCCGTTCTAATTATTATTCGGGAGGAGAGTGAGGGGCCCTCTTGACTTGATACGGGAGCACTGGGAAGGAGACGAAACCGTTAATGGAACCCCTATCTTACCATATGTGCTCGAGTTCCGGGAACGCCTGGAGAGGCTAACCCAGACCGTCCGAGACAATCTCCAGGTAGCGCAACAACGACAGCGCCGATGGTATGATAAGGGAGCCAGGGACCGCAGCTTTCAAGTGGGGCAGAAAGTCCTAATCCTGCGACCCGTCCACAAAGATAAGCTGCAGGCTTCCTGGCAGGGCCCATACAAGGTGGTGGAACAGATCTGTGACACCACCTATGTGATCGGCCCGGTTACCGGCGTGGGAGGCAAACGCATGCTCCATGTGAACATGCTCAAGCCATACCACGAACGTACTGAGGAAGTCACCGCAATCTGTGCCCCTGCCACGGAAGATTTTGATAACCTACCCCTACCCGATCTCCTAGACCAAGAGGGCCAGAGCGGAGATCTGGGAGAGGTACAGTTAGGAGAAAGATTAAATACCCAAGAACGGGCACAGGTACAAAAGCTGCTTCAGGAAAAGAAGGCCACGTTTTCCAATTTACCCGGCTATACCCCGTTGGCTACCCATAAGGTAGAAACGTTAGATCCGACCCCCTTGCGCCAACCCCCATACCGCACTCCAGAAGCAGTCAAGGAAAATATGCGCAAGGAAATTGAGGAGATGATTCAGCTAGGAGTAATAGAGCACTCGGACAGCCCCTGGGCCTCCCCGGTAGTACTGGTGCCAAAACGGGACGGGACGACCCGTTTCTGCGTAGACTACCGACGGCTCAACGATAAAACGACCTCTGACGCATATCCCATGCCCCGAATAGACGAACTCCTCGACAAGATGGCCAGGGGTCAATACCTAACCACTATAGACTTGTGCAAAGGGTACTGGCAGATTCCCTTAGCGGAAGACGCCATCCCTAAGTCGGCTTTTGTCACCCCGTTTGGCCTGTATCAGTTTAAGGTCATGCCATTCGGGATGAAAAACGCTCCAGCTACCTTCCAGAGAATGGTGGACAGACTGTTAGATGGGTTCCAGGAGTATGCCTGCGCGTATCTAGATGATATCGCCATATTCAGCCACTCCTGGCACGAACATCTGGTTCACATAGGAGCCATTCTAGACCGAATCCGAGAGGCCGGACTGACCCTAAAACCCAGCAAATGCCATATCGGTATGGCGGAAGTCCAGTATCTGGGACACCGGGTAGGGAGTGGGCAACAGAAACCCGAACCTGCTAAAATAGAGGCAGTCGCCCAATGGCCTACCCCTCGCACCAAGACCCAAGTGCTCGCCTTTTTAGGGACCGCCGGGTACTACCGGAAGTTTGTGGCCAACTATAGCGCCCTCGCCAAACCCCTCACAGACCTGACCCGCAAGAACCTCCCTAAGTTAGTAGTCTGGGCCCCAGAGTGTGAGCAGGCGTTCCAACAGCTCAAGACGGCGCTGGTTAACTCTCCTGTACTTTCTGCTCCTGATCCAACTAAACGCTTTCTCGTCCACACAGACGCTTCTATGTTTGGATTGGGAGCAGTACTGAGCCAAGTTGGACCCGATGGCGGCGAGCACCCCGTAGCTTACCTAAGCCGAAAACTTTTACCCAGGGAAGTAAGCTACGCCGCCATTGAAAAGGAGTGCCTGGCTGTGGTGTGGGCCCTCAAGAAGTTGCAACCCTACTTATACGGGCAACCCTTCACTTTACTCACGGATCACAACCCGTTGGTGTGGCTGAACAGGGTGTCCGGAGACAATGCCAGGCTGCTGCGCTGGAGTTTGGCGCTGCAGCCTTTTGACTTTACTATCCACTACCGCCCTGGGAAGCAGAATGGCAACGCCGACGGGTTGTCTAGACAAACAGACTTGGAGCCGTGATTCGTGAGTACTCCTCCGGACATCCCCAAGCCGATCCGTTGGGATCAGACTGTGTATGCCGGCTTGGTTCTGGGGGAGCATTGTGGCAAACCTAGCCACTCGGACTATAACTGGACACTATGCCTTTAAGGGTTGCCTATAGGTCTGGAGAGAGATGCGTTGTAACTGTATGTGCCTGCTTCATGTATTCCCTGCATTGCCTGTACCTATCTGTTCCGCCGAATGCAAATGGCGGTTTGTATGGGGATTCCCGTTCGTTTCGCGAACGGCACTTTGGAGGGCCGTTCGTGAAACGAATGCGATACCCCCTAATAGCCCACACACTTAGAGGCGTGTGGCGCTAGTTAACCGATTGCAACATTGTTGCAATCGGTTATTAGAGGCTCTCCTGGGTGGCCGTCGTTCGACTACCGACCATGCGGCGGTCGGCCATCTTGGATCCCTTGTTCTTCAGCGGGTCCGTGTCGTCGAACGCATAGCATTACCAATAGTTATTCGACGGCACGAACACCGCTGAGCCTCCAGGACGTTCGGGAGTTTCAGGACCAGGTTCACTAAAGCAATCGGTTCTTTTCGTGTGTTTTGAAAGAAATGTGTTTTCTGTGCGGCGTTCGGTTATTTTAGCTGGGATCTGAGCGGCAATCTCACGAATGATGCGCCCAGACCCCAGCTATCTACCGAACGTCCATTCGTGTAAATCCACCGTATATTATACCAGTTGTAGATTTTTGTGTGAATTGCCGGTTCCGCTGCACGAGGGGATAATCCCCTTAACGGTGCATTCTGGGAGGATGATCCCTCTCGTGCAGCGGTGCCTGATGGGAGAAATATGTGGTACTGTAAGTCCCCCATGTAGTCCCCTCCTGTACAACCCCTGTAATGTCAGTTTGGAAACCCCTTGCATGGGGAATTGCATAAATACTGTGACCTGTGATTAAAACCTCAGTTGACTCCCAGCCTATGTGTCGTCTAGTTCTTGGGAAGGAAGGGTTACTGCAGTGCTGTTTGGATTATTATATGCTGATTCCCTGGATTATCCTTTGTTGTTCCTGTTACCCAGCGGAGATATCGTGGATCATACTGCCTCTCCGCTACATCCTATATACCATATACCATACAGACACTGACACCATGGCTCCCATAGACACTGATAGTGATATATCCCATATACCATATACCATACAGACACTGACACCATGGCTCCCATAGACACTGATAGTGATATATCCTATATACCATATATCATACAGACACTGACACCATGGCTTCCATAGACACTGATAGTGATATATCCCATATACCATACAGACACTGACACCATGGCTCCCATAGACACTGATAGTGATATTTCCTATATACCATATATCATACAGACACTGACACCATGGCTCCCATAGACACTGATAGTGATATATCCTATATACCATATATCATACAGACACTGACACCATGGCTCCCATAGACACTGATAGTGATATATCCTATATACCATATACCATACAGACACTGACACCATGGCTCCCATAGACACTGATAGTGATATATCCTATATACCATATATCATACAGACACTGACACCATGGCTTCCATAGACACTGATAGTGATATATCCCATATACCATATACCATACAGACACTGACACCATGGCTCCCATAGACACTGATAGTGATATACCCTATATACCATATACCATACAGACACTGACACCATGGCTCCCATAGACACTGATAGTGATATATCCTATATCCCATATCCCATATACCATACAGACACTGACACCATGGCTCCCATAGACACTGATAGTGATATATCCCATATACCATATACCATACAGACACTGACACCATGGCTCCCATAGACACTGATAGTGATATATCCTATATACCATATATCATACAGACACTGACACCATGGCTTCCATAGACACTGATAGTGATATATCCCATATACCATACAGACACTGACACCATGGCTCCCATAGACACTGATAGTGATATTTCCTATATACCATATATCATACAGACACTGACACCATGGCTCCCATAGACACTGATAGTGATATATCCCATATACCATATACCATACAGACACTGACACCATGGCTCCCATAGACACTGATAGTGATATATCCTATATACCATACAGACACTGACACCATGGCTCCCATAGACACTGATAGTGATATATCCTATATACCATATACCATACAGACACTGACACCATGGCTCCCATAGACACTGATAGTGATATATCCTATATACCATATATCATACAGACACTGACACCATGGCTCCCATAGACACTGATAGTGATATATCCCATATACCATATATACCATACAGACACTGACACCATGGCTCCCATAGACACTGATAGTGATATATCCTATATACCATATACCATACAGACACTGAGACCATGGCTCCCATAGACACTGTGATATATCCCATATACCATATACCATACAGACACTGACACCATGGCTCCCATAGACACTGATAGTGATATATCCTATATACCATATATCATACAGACACTGACACCATGGCTCCCATAGACACTGATAGTGATATATCCCATATACCATATACCATACAGACACTGACACCATGGCTCCCATAGACACTGATAGTGATATATCCTATATACCATGTACCATACAGACACTGACACCATGGCTCCCATAGACACTGATAGTGATATATCCCATATACCATACAGACACTGACACCATGGCTCCCATAGACACTGATATATCCCATATACCGTATATCATACAGACACTGACACCATGGCTCCCATAGACACTGATAGTGATATATCCTATATATCATACAGACACTGACACCATGGCTCCCATAGACACTGATAGTGATATATCCTATATACCATATACCATATACCATACAGACACTGACACCATGGCTCCCATAGACACTGATAGTGATATATCCCATATACCATATATCATACAGACACTGACACCATGGCTCCCATAGACACTGATAGTGATATATCCTATATACAATATATCATATAGACACTGACACCATGGCTCCCATAGACACTGATAGTGATATATCCTATATACCGTATATCATACAGACACTGACACCATGGCTACCATAGACACTGATAGTGATATATCCTATATACCATACAGACACTGACACCATGGCTCCCATAGACACTGATAGTGATATATCCCATATACCATATACCATACAGACACTGACACCATGGCTCCCATAGACACTGATAGTGATATATCCCATATACAATATATCATACAGACACTGACACCATGGCTCCCATAGACACTGATAGTGATATATCCCATATACCATATACCATACAGACACTGACACCATGGCTCCCATAGACACTGATAGTGATATATCCCATATACCATACAGACACTGACACCATGGCTCCCATAGACACTGATAGTGATATAACCCATAGACCATATACCATACAGACACTGACACCATGGCTCCCATAGACACTGATAGTGATATATCCTGTATCCCATATACCATAAAGACACTGACACCATGGCTCCCATAGACACTGATAGTGATATATCCTATATACCATATACCATACAGACACTGACACCATGGCTCCCATAGACACTGATAGTGATATACCCTATATACCATATACCATACAGACACTGACACCATGGCTCCCATAGACACTGATAGTGATATATCCCATATACCATACAGACACTAACACCATGGCTCCCATAGACACTGATAGTGATATATCCTATATACCATATACCATACAGACAGTGACACCATGGCTCCCATAGACACTGATAGTGATATATCCTATATACCATGTACCATACAGACACTGACACCATGGCTCCCATAGACACTGATAGTGATATATCCTATATCCCATATACCATACAGACACTGACACCATGGCTCCCATAGACACTGATAGTGATATATCCCATATACAATGTATCATACAGACACTGACACCATGGCTCCCATAGACACTGATAGTGATATATCCCATATCCTATATACCATGTACCATACAGACACTGACACCATGGCTCCCATAGACACTGATAGTGATATATCCTATATACCATTTGTGTAAGGGGCAAAATAGCCGTATATGGAGTAAGGATCCAGCATAAGCTTAGGATTGTGTAAAGGGAGCAAGTCGGTTGTGGTGTGCCGATACCGACGATACAGTAGGCCTGTAAATAAAGAGGGCCCACCAAGGAGCAAGAAAGTAAAGTAAATGGAAAGAAAAGAGAAAGTGTTGAAATGAGGAGTGGGTGGGAGGGTCATTCTGATGCTGACCTCAAGCCATATGAGTCAGGTAAGGGGTGTCCCTTATATAGGGGAGTGAATTAATTTAAGCCCCTCCCACAAATACAGGCAAAACTGCCTTAATACTTGTGTAAGGGGCAAAATAGCCGTATATGGAGTAAGGATCCAGCATAAGCTTAGGATTGTGTAAAGGGAGCAAGTCGGTTGTGGTGTGCCGATACCGACGATACAGTAGGCCTGTAAATAAAGAGGGCAAAAATGAATAATCAAAGATTTAATACAGTAAACAAATATATACAAATTAACCAGACATTTTCTTAAATGCATTACAGTATTTAATACCTGAAAGGATTTTGAAGGTAGGAATCTAGGACCGAAAGTGGGCACCATTTGTTGTGGGTAGGATAGTATGTTCTCTACTGTTGGTGCATGTTGACTCATTTTGGAATGTGGTAGAGCCAATAGGTAATGATATATGTGTTTACGTACGTGGGATCGTTGAAGACAATGATCTGTCTGAGTGGTGGTGATGGTAGTGGATTCTCTGGCCCGAGAAAGGCATAAAAGGCAATGTGCATGGCTGGTAATGGCCGACTTGGTAGTATAATTGAATGGTTGTAGATCTAATAGGTCCGATAAGGATGAACAGTTGGATGGCTATTGGTAATCTCTGAGAGGAACGTGGGGGAATGGATTCCTGAAAACCTCTGGAGTATATTCTTTTCTGGTATGATAGCATGAAGTTTATGGTAGTTTTGGCCATAGGTTATCATGTGTTGTTGAATGCCTGTAAAATATATAATTAATGGTGTATGAGATAGTTTAAGGTGGCAAAAATAAGCAAAACTTAGGAGAAATTTTGTGACACAGGTTGAGCTATGTCATGTTCCAATGAGATTCTTTAAGCCAGGTGAAAAGCTGTGTTATGCGTTCTACAAGTATGGGACAAAAGTGCTAGGTGGGATAGTGCATGCTATGCTGCATGAGTATGTCTAATCCATGATTTTGTCTCTGGAACGAAAGAGTGGACGTGACTGTATGGGCGGCTGTAGGAAGCGTATGATGAACATGCTTGGAATATAAATGAGACAGTTGTCGGCAGGGATGTATACCCCCGTCTGGTACATGAAAGTGAAATGTGATAAGTGGCCAACCAAGTGAGTTCCCCAGAAACATCATGAACTTATGGATGAGTAGTGGCGTTTGTTGATGATATGATATGTGCTTAGTTGTCTGAGTAACAACGGATTGATGACCCTGACTATGATTTACCCCATGCCACAGCAGCTGCTACAATGGGGTAGATCTCCCAAAGGGGCTGAAGTGGTGGAAAAATTTCCAAACCTGGATGCCATGGCCAACAGCCCCAAAGCAATTGTTCCCGGTAGATTGCTGCCAAACCCGTGGTATATGCTGCGTCTGACCATCTGGTTGGAGAAGTGTCAGACAATCCTGGAAGGAACATGCTTTTACCATGCCAAGTGGTTAAGAAATCCCCCCCCATGTGCAGGTCTGCTGTTGCTGAGGTGTCTAGGCACCTCCTCTGATCGTCATGTTGGAAGTGTGGAAAAAAAGGGAAAGTACTCTGGATGTGAAAGCGTGGTCTTGTGGTATGATTGGCATGGCAAAATTAAGGAACCTGGTAGGGATTGTAGTTCCTTGTAGTTGTAAGTACTAAGCAGGAGGTAGTGATTGATTTAGTTGAGAATGTTCCCTATTTGTCTTGTGGTAACTTGCGTGTATGGATGCTGACTCAAGTCATATGCCCAGTAATGTGATAAGAGTGTCTGCGCCTTCTGTTTCTTATGGGGTACTGGGACGCCCAAGTGGTCAACCAGACTAAGCTGCCATGAGGCTTCTAGTGAAAAATATGCTTTCTTTGAGCAACAAGAAGTCTTCTAGATAGTGTATGACTGTAATGCCTCTTGATATGTTATCATAACCAGCACAGAGTATCTGCGAATATCGATAGTAGGTTAATCTGTAGCTTGAAAGTTGAGCAGGGAAAGGATTGCCCAATTTAAGTGATAGCTGTAAAGGTAGATCAATGGTGTTGTATAGTAAGAAAAATCCTCGGAGGGTATGAGGGAGTTGAGACTTGGGGTAGTGGAGGTGTGTGGTGCCAATAAGTCTATGGTTAGTCTTTGTTTAAGGGAAGATTCCTTGTGACAATACCAATGTGTTTGTGTTTGGTGCCATGCTGTATATGGTGGAGATTGGAAGACCCCTCTGCAAATCTTGGCTATGAGTGTGTTTTCAGCCAATGGTTTTGTTGTGCTGACTGTAAGTGAGGGCATGCTATATTCCTTGAAGGTGTGTTTATGATACCTGTATGGGAGCCTTTTGAAGCTCCAGAGCTTTAGTAAATCTACTACAAGTCTGGAAGGGTGATGAGTCAGTAGTGTTGAAAATGCATTGGTGTGTACAGATGGTGAGTACGTTATTTGTAAGTTGTATTGGGCCACATGGTTTGTCATGTGCCCTGAACCATTTGAATATATATGCAACAGTCTATATGCAATGCAACTACTCATATCAATCGTCTCTGGTAGTTCAGAGGTGCTGGTACCTGGAGCCCGAGAGTGCTCGTCCATTTGTTTGGGACAGAACCCCTTCTGTATGGGTACCTGCACAAATAAACATCTCTACATATTCCAAATACCAACCCATCCAAGAGATGGTCAGTTCCTGATTTACCTGGAATCCCTGGATCTGACCATCACAGATACATCATCATACATATATATGCCTTGCTTCCCCAATGTGCTGGGATCATACGTGCAGGGTTAACATCTTGTGTGTCATAAGAATTGATTGTACCAGGTAACCGAGTTTCGGCTGGTGCTGGTTGTACAGTAACGTGAGGCCCAGCCTTGTGAGGGCTGTGGTGACCAACTCGAGATTGCCAGTCTGTCATAAAATTTTTTGGCTCATGAGTTTATGAGTGAGGCTAGCATAGCCTGGGTGTCACCTGAGTTGATGTAGCTGGCCTTCCCCTGCCTCCGTGTTGTCCGTTGATGTATGGAGGAGTTTGAATAACTCTGCTTTCCTTGCTGTAGCAGGGTAGGGGATTTGTCACCTCCTTAGGTCGGTGGTAATGTGTGGGATCGTCCAGGATCTGATTGCTGCAGGACTAGCAACATCTCCTCTGCTTGAAGGTGTATCAATTCTAGCCGGGGTGCTAGGAAGAGGTGATTCTTCACCATCTTTTGGAGAAATACTTAAATAACAATAAAGATTGCAATTATTTGTACCCAGGGTTCTTGTACTGGCTTGCTAGCTAAGCCGTAAGGCGAAACGATTAAGCTTGGTGTTTTTTGGTGACTGGTGAGGCCCTGCTAGTTGCCAAGTGGCTTGAGAGGCTCTATCTATGCTTGGCGCGAGGGGATTTTGTGTGGCCACCGAACATTGTGGCAGGATGTTGGCCTCTCGGTGACAATAACCAGAAAATAGGAAGGGGAGTGACAGGTGAGGCCCTCTCTATGATACAATGCGAGGCGGTTAGCTCACGAGTGGCCCGAGGGGTGTATGCCTCCGAGTGTGAGGCGGGGTGTTGGCCTCGCGGGACCACTAACCGAAGCATAATGCAGAGAAAAAAGGGGGTAATACCTATTGGGCCCTAGAACCCCAATTGCCAGTACACTATTACTATTCCAGGGAAGGTAAGAGATGGATAACTACGTGAGCAGGTGTATGTACCTGGTAGTATGGTATTGAACCTGACAATCCGTATAGGTTTTTAGTAGTAACTGTAACCTGAATGGATAAAACCGTATGGCATAAGGAAATATGGCATAGACCAAGCTTATCTTAATACGTACAGTATATGTGAAAAGTAAAGTGCCATGATGTGTAAATATTAAACATCGTAACCATACTGGTTAAATATGTATCAATCTTAACCCATTAAGTGCCGTATGTACAAGTGAAAATGTGGTCTGTCCCCACCTTGTATGTTGTATGTCCCCTTGCTAGGGGAAAGTCTGTTGCGTGGGCAGCGTGCTGTGAAAAATGTATGTGAACTATATTACCAGTTACATATACAGACGCGTCTGCTACTGTGTAATAATATATGTATTTATACCTGATGTTGATATAGTGCTTGCTATGTGAATTGTTGTATGTCTTATTGAATGGTAGGGGTCAGTGAACATGGTGTTGCAAAATGCAAGTGCACTGGAGATCTGCCGAGTGCCCTATAGGTGGCAGTGTAGTTGGATACCGATTGGTATGTGAAATGTTGTTTGTCTGTTGACCTATAGGTGTAAGTGTTTTGGTGTTTGTAAAACCCCATGAAAATTGTCAATGTACTTAACAGACCTGTAGGTGGCAGTGTTGATAGAACCACTGTTGGTTTTGATGTGAAATGTAAATTATTGTGAATTAAACCTGAATTTGAGCCTGTGCTGGAGTTTCGTAAGGACAAAAAACTTCTGGAATAAAAGGGAATCATGACACGTCACACATGTCTTGTGTCCTTAAGGGGTTAAAACAATCTTATGTGTAATTTATATTGGCTGGTAAATTGTATATGACATGTGAAGACAGTTTTGCTGTTGACCAGTAGGGGTCATAAATGCCGATTGTATGATAAAAATACCCTTTAACCCCTTAAGGACCAAACTTCTGGAATAAAAGGGAATCATGACATGTCACACATGTCATGTGTCCCTAAGGGGTTAATCCTACCGTTTGTCAGATAGGAGTCAGTATAAAAGCGAAAATGCTGTAGTTAGTTTGTTTGCTTATGAAGTGAAATAAAGTCTGAGAAGACTGTAGTATACCGATTGACCGGTAGGGGTCAGCATGTAGGCGAAAATGCCGTGGTTCGTTGGTTTGTACATGAAATGCAATAATGTCTGAGAAGCCTGTAGTACACTGAATGACCGGTAGGTGTAAGTGTGTAAGTAAAAATGCAGTGGTTTATTGTTTTGTACACGAAAAGCAATAATGTCTAAGAAGCCTGTAGTACACCGAATAACTGATAGGGGTCAGTATGTAGGTGAAAATGCAGTGGTTTGTTGGTTTGTACATAAAATGCAATAATGTCTGAGAAGCCTGTAGTACACAGAATGACTGGTAGGTGTCAGTGTGTAGGTGAAAATGCAGTGGTTTATTGTTTTGTACATGAAAAGCAATAATGTCTAAGTAGCCTGTAGTACACCGAATGACTGATAGGGGTCAGTGTGTAGGTGAAAAATTAAGTGGTTTGTTGGTTTGTACCTAAAATGCAATAATGTCGGAGGAGCCTGTAGTACACAGAATGACCGGTAGGGGTCAGTGTGTAGGCGCAAATGCAGTGGTTCGTTGATTTGTACATGAAATGCGATAATGTCTAAGAAGCCTGTAGTCCACCGAAAGACCAGTAGGGGTCAGTGTGTAGGTGTAAATGCAGTGGTTTTTGGTTTGTACATGAAAATGCAAACAACGCCTAAGAAGCCTGTAGTACACCGAATGACCAATAGGGGTCAGTGTGTAGGTGAAAAATGCGGTGGTTCGTTGGTTTGTACATGAAATGCAATAATGTCTGAGAAGCCGGTAGTACACCGAATGACCGGTAGGGGTCAGTGTGTAGGCAAAAATGCAGTGGTTCGTTGGTTTGTACATGAAATGCAATAATGTCTAAGAAGTCTGTAGTACACCCAAAGACCGGTAGGGGGTTTAAACGAATGATATGCATGAACATGCAATGGTTTTAGAACAGACTGACAAAATGCAGCAGTAAAGTGAGGACCTGACCCTTGCATGGTGCCGTGGGACTGATGCCTGGCGTAATGGGTAGGTCAACTTACGGTTTGTGAGTCACTTGGACACCATCCAAAGCGATAGATTGAAGAAAGAAGGTGGTAGGCCAGAAAAGCCTGTGGCTGGATTCCTGACACAGCTCAGCTTAGAAAACCTCATGGAGTAATCAGGTAAAATGGCGTCTGGATGACCCGGAAGTGGAAATCATTCTGATGCTGACCTCAAGCGATATGAGTCAGGTAAGGGGTGTCCCTTATATAGGGGAGTGAATTAATTTAAGCCCCTCCCACAAATACAGGCAAAACTGCCTTAATACATATATATATATATATATATACTTGATCTGTGAATAAAATCAGCATTTAGTGCCTGTCCCCATACCATTAACCATTTATTTATTTATTTTTGGGGGGCGCCACAGGTGGAACCCTGAATCGCCAATCAAACAAAATGGTTTCTTACAATTGTCCATTTTATTTGTTCTGGCATTCGTCCATTTAGCATTGGGGAGTTTGGGATTTTAGACAAATCACTGTTCTCTCATAATACAGACAAATCACAAGTTGTTTGAAACGGAATTCACTAGTCTACTGTTTAAGATAATAAATAAACAATGAAAAATGTAGGAATTTGCTAAGTTTTAGATATCCATTACACGTTTGCCATGTATTCAAGATTGTAATTCACACTAAAGTTCCTTCTCTTTTTGTTTTTGTATAGCACTGTACAATATATTTCAGTTCCCTATACAGATGATAATGTTTCAAATAAAGGTTATGCTGTTTTTAAACAAAAAATTGATAGTGCAAGGGATACAGTCAGGTTTTACACTTAGAAAATCTAGTGAGAGGATAGGGTCAGGATTAAAGTAGAAGGTTAAGGTTAGAGGTTTATTTTAGAGAAACAGGACAGATGAAAAAGTTTTATTGAAAAGAGTTGGTCTAAGACAAGACAAGCCAAGACCAAAGCGACAGAGTCAGTTTTTAAATTACTAACCAGTTTCTTGGACAATAGCATTAAGAAGGTAAGATCCCAGTCATATTGAAAGAAAGAATGAACGAAAGAAAGAAAAAGAAAGACTTGAACATATTTATTCACAAACAATTTATGCATATTTGTGGAATAAATGGAAATGGAGTAAAGATGCAAAACTATTTATTGTAGCACCTGCACTTCTGTTTTTTAAAGGTAAGTACATTGGCTGAAAGTAAATATATTGGTTCAAAATAATCTAGTGCTCAAATATCTGACAGATTACACTTTTTCATAATTCTATTTTCCCGATAGCATCTCTTGGCAATCCTTCATAATAATAAAACGTTCCCTCTCGATGTAAAGCTTACTCACCTAAACATTGTATGCTAGTCATGTTGCTATCAATACGTGACCAACTGAGATCATTACTGGACGATTTAGAATTCATGAATTAAGGGTACTTGATGAATACAAGGTTGACATTTAGAATATTTATC
The DNA here is from genome assembly GCA_933207985.1 of Pelobates cultripes. Lineage (NCBI taxonomy): Eukaryota > Metazoa > Chordata > Amphibia > Anura > Pelobatidae > Pelobates > Pelobates cultripes. The sequence goes on from CAKOES020000181.1 coordinate 40,184, forward strand.
TAGAAAAAAATATGTTACTAGAGGTTCAATTATAGCTATAGTGAGGGAACAATGTCATTTGAACGGAATTTGTACATTGTTACAACAGCATCTTAAAACTATTAAAGTCTTCATTATCGCATGCATCAAACTGCATGAGTTTACACACCCTATCCTCATAGGACGAGCAGCTGCTTGAATGATTGAGGTTCGAAGTCAATGAGGATCTTATTGTCAGATTAACTCTATCAAAAATGCAGATGGGAAGAGAAAAAAAGAACATTGTCACTTAATTCTTAGTATTTTATTGCTAAACACAACAGAACGTTATATTGTGAAATAAAACAGTCAAGAAGATTTTCGTCGTAATGCCTGAAACAAAAGCTTGTCCCCGAGTAAGTATTGATTTACTGTTTTCAAAGTCAAAAGCAAATCAACATGATAGATTGGCTGTCGTTGACATTTTTGATCTGCTTTGACTAGTTTTGGTTCAGATCATTCTGAGCCATTCATATTTAATGGTTTAGATGATTTCACCAGAACACTTTAACCCTTTGCATCTTAGAGTTAAGTCAGGAAAAAGTAAGGCAATAGGATGCATAGCTCTTCAATTCTGTGTTTTTGTTGCAGTCTAACAGGAAAAAAATAATTAGATACGTAAGCTTGCCACAGTTATTATTACTTATTTTTATAAAACGCAGCATATTTTTCAGAAATGTGCAGTTAAAAAAGGAGAATACAATGGATGTTTACATAATCTGTTCCTATATAAACATTCATGTGCATATTGATAAAAAGGTCAGTTTATTATAATTATTAATAAAAAAATCTGAATAATAGCTGAAATATGACTTAATACAAACCGTAACACAAGAATATATCTATAGTATTGGGACAAAACAATTTAATGATCATTTTTATCCCAGTGCCATAAACAATAATGTTTAATTTTCAAAATTCGGTCCGCAATTCCCAACTTCCTCTCTTTGCTCAAGGTCTGTGTTACACACTTCATAGCAAAGAAAGAAATCCTTTTAGTTAGGCTCCATTCTAACTGTACAGACATCTACACCCTACTCCCAAACATACAGTAACATTTTCATGTATGGCACCTAAAACAGAAACCTTTTAGGTGCCATAAATACTGGCAGAGAATGATCCAAGCACACCAGAGAGATTATGTGCAGGCTGCAATAGCAGCTTCCAGTGTTTTGTATTTTACTGATGCTTTCTATAAGTCTTATGTATCTTCTGGTGTATGTGCTTTATACTCATGTATAGACATTATTTTTATACTCTTTTGGGATATTTAGAAAGTTGCATTTCAGAAATTAGAATCTCCTGGTCCCTTTAACACATAATTGGGATTAAAGGATCACTATAGTGTCAGGAAAACAAAGTGGGTTGAAGGGTTAAAGCCCCTTCAGCAGCTTACCTTTATCCCGCGCCGGGCTCCCTGGTGCTCCCCAGTGCGCTGGTGACCTCTCCTCCCCGCCGACGTCAGCTACCGAGTGGAGCGGAATGAGCATGCTCAGTAAGTGCCGCACGCGCATTCAAACAGTCCATAGGAAAGCATTTCTCAATGCTTTCCTATGGACACTCTGCACAATGGATTCTCTGTTTTTATTCTCTCACAGTTTTTATTCTCTCACAGCGTCGGGCTCCCTGGTGCTCCCTGGTGCGCTGGTGACCTCTCCTCCCCGCCGACGTCAGCTACCGAGTGGAGCAGAATGAGCATGTGCGGCAAGTGCCGCACGCGCATTCAAACAGTCCATAGAAAAGCATTTCTCAATGCTTTCCTATGGACACTCTGCACGATGGATGCGAAATTCGCATTCCAGCGTCGCAGATGCGCCTCTTGCGGCTGTCAGAAAGACAGCCACTAGAGGTTGGATTAACCCCTAATGTAAACATAGCAGTTTCTCTGAAACTGATATGTTTACATCTGAAGTGTTAAAACCTTAGGGACCTAGCACCCAGACCACATACTTGTTTTCCTGGCACTATAGTGCCCTGAGGGTGCCCCCCCTTCCGCCGGGCTCTAGGGTGAGGAAGGGGTTAAACTTACTTCTTTCTCCAGCGCCGGGCGGGGAGCTCTCCTCCTCCTCTCCGCCTCCTCTCCTCCTCCTCGGCTGAATGCGCATGTGTGGCAAGAGCCGCACGCGCATTCAACCAGTCTCATAGGAAAGCATTCACAATGCTTTCCTATGGACGCTGGCGTCTTCTCACTGTGAAAATCACAGTGAGAAGCACGCAAGCGCCTCTAGCGGCTGTCAATAAGAAAGCCACTAGAGGCTGGATTAACCCTAATATAAACATAGCAGTTTCTCTGAAACTGCTAT
>CAKOES020000182.1:0-42143 GCA_933207985.1 Pelobates cultripes
CAGGGGAGGGATGGATGCTGTAGTGGGTGCAGGGGAGGGATGGATGCTGTAGTGGGTGCAGGGGAGGGACTGGATGCTGTAGTGGGTGCAGGGGAGGGATGGATGCTGTAGTGGGTGCAGGAAAGGGATGGATGCTGTAGTGGTTGCAGGGGAGGGACTGGATGCTGTAGTGGGTGCAGGAGGATGGATGCTGGCGGAGGTGGGTGCAGGAGGGATGGGATGGATGGTGTAGTGGAGTGCAGGAGGATGGATGCTGCTTATGAGTAGGTGCAGGGAGAGGATGGATCATTGTAGTGGGTGCAGGGAGGATGGATGCTCTAGTGGGTGCAGGAGGGATGGATGGTGTAGTGGGTGCAGGGGAGGGATGGATGGTGTAGTGGGTGCAGGGAGGATGGATGCTTTTGTAGTGGGTGGGGAGGATGGATGCTGCTTGGTAGGTGCAGGGAGAGGATGAATGGCAGGCTAAGGTACAGGGAGAGAGGAGATGATAAGATACTGTAGTAGGTACACGAGGGAAAGTAAGATACACAGAGCATGTAAAATTGTAGTGTAGAAAGTACAGTAATAGAAATATAGGCTGTAGTAGAGATAATGAATTCCTATACAACATGCTTATCCCACATGTCTCTACCCCGCACCATCCCATTCCCTGTCTCTCTACCCAGCACCAATTTTCCCTTTCTAAAAAGGAGCATACCTGGTGTGAACTGTCTCTGCTACCAGGCTGCTGCTCCTTATCTTCTTAGTCCAGGAGCTCTCTATAGGAGAGGAGAGAGAGCAGGAAGTGATGTCACTTCTTATCCCAGATGCCTCCTCTTCTCCTGACCCAGAGCACCGCAGAGGAGATCACAGCGAGCAGGACTTCTGCCAGGTGTCACTCATACGGGGGTAGTGTGTCATGTACAGTGCGTGAGCTCTCAGGGGCCCTGCAGCCTATTAACCAGATGATTTGGACATTATATTCTTTAATGCTTTATAGCTATACGAGCATTATTGGAGAGGTATCCCACAACACGTTGTCTATCCATGTGCTACCCAATGCCAGACATGCACACACAGGTACCAATACACACTGACAGACACACACTGTGTGTATATTGGATTGTGTAGGTGAGAGTATTTTAGACTATGTGGGGGAAAAAAAGTCTTTTACATATTGAGATTTTGTTTATTTACAACGCTATTTTCTTTTAAGTAACTTCATTAACCCCTTAACGCCGTTACGGCGTTCTATGCCGTCCCGCATTAAAAGGGCTTTAAAGCCATTGCAGCGGCATAGAACGCCATAACAACTTTAAGCCCCGATGGACTTACCTCCGCCGCGGTCCTCTTCTGCCCTCTCCCGGCAAATGAGGCACCCGGGGGCCATGTGATCAATCTCAAAGAGCGATCACATGGGCCCCCTATAGCTGGCTGTGCATCTGCCAGCAGGGGGACTGTCTAAAATGTCAGACAGCCTCCCTGCTGGTGGGAAACTAAAAAAAAAAAAAAATTAAACATGTTATAAAATAGAAATGTATATAAATATATATGTAACGTCATACAAAGTGTATTTTAATATAGTTACATATATTAGTATTAAAATACACTTCGAATGACGTTACATATCTATAAGATATATATATTATATATATAATAGATATATACACATATATTATATATATGCATATAATTACAATAATAAATAAATTAAATAATAAAATAAATAAATTAAATATTGAAACAAAATTTAATATAAATTATATATTCATTTGGAATTTCATTCTAACTGTATTTTGTTATTAATATATATATATTGGTAACAAAATACACTTAGAGTGACATTCTATATATATCTATCTATATATAAAATACAAATAACCGTAAATATATATATATATATATATATATATATATATATATATATATATATATATAGATAGATAAATATATATAATTACATAAAAGATTACCTTAGTATACACGTATAATTTAAATACCTATAAATGCATATATATTAAAATTCTACATGTACATTTAAGTAATCTTTTAACATAATTATGTGATTTGATTAATTAAAATTTGACTGACATGCCTGACAACACAGGGAGAAAGTACAGAGAATTTAATTTGCAAGCACTATATTTGACCCTGTAACTCTCCAAGACACCATAAAACCTGTACATAGGGGGTACTCAGGAGACTTCTCTGAACTCAAATATTAGTGATTCAAACTGGTAAATTGTATTACAACGATGATATTTTAAGTAAAAGTGACGTTTTTTGCATTTATTACAAACGAACGGCACTTTTATGGACTATATTATTGTTGTAATATGTTTTACTGTTTTAAAACACTAATATTTGTGTTTAGTGAAGTCTCCCGAGAATAACAGTACCCCCCCATGTACAGGTTTTATGGTGTTTTGGAAAGTTAGAGAGTCACATATAAGGCTTGCATTTCATTTTTTTGACATTGAAATTTGCCAGATTGGTTATGTTGCCTTTGAGAGCGTATGGTAGCCCAGGAATGAGAATTAACCCCATGATGGCATACCATTTGCAAAAGTAGACAACCCAAGGTATTGCAAGTGGGGTATGTCCAGTCTTTCTTAGTAGCCACTTAGTCACAAACACTGGCCAAATATTAGTTTTTTGCTTTTTTCACACAAAAACAAATATGAACGCTAACTTTGGTCAGTGTTTGTGACTAAGTGGCTACTAAAAAAGACTAAACATACCCCACGTTCAATACCTTGGGTTGTCTACTTTTTCAAATGGTATGCCATTATGGTGGTAATTCTCATTCCTGGGCTACCACACCGTCTCAAAGGTAACATTACTAATCTGGCAAATTTCAATTTGAAAATGGAGCGTTCTATATTTGACCCTGTAACTTTCCAAAACACCATAAAACCTGTTAATGGGGGGTACTGTTGTACTCGTGAGACATCGCTGATTACAAATATGTGCATTTTTTTGCAGTAAAACCTAACAGTATTATGACATTCACAGCTAAAATGTCAGATGGAAATACAATTTTTTTAAAAAATCTTATTTTCTCACATTTTATTAAATTTTATTCATAATAAATTATGTTCCATATATGAATAGTTAATGATAAATTAAAGCCCTGTTTCTCCTGAACAAAATGATTTATAATAAGTGTGGGTGCACTTAATGTGACAGCGGTGAATTACGGTTGAACAGACATATAGCGCAAATTCCAGTTTTTATTTACGTTTTGTTTTGATCAGAACGTGCACTATTGACTCCGTCCTGAAGGGGTTAATTGGTACAGGATTTTTGTAAACATTTTTTTGTCCAAACAAAATTTTAGTTTTTATTCCTATTAAATAGTATGCTATTTATGCATACTCAAATTGAAATGGCAAATTCAATTAAAGGGACACCCAGACCACATCAGCTCATTGAAGTGGTCTGGGTACATTGCCCCTGTTGCTTTTAGTCCTGCAAGGTAATAGCAGCACTAAGACAGTCTCTAGTGGATGTCTTCCAGACAGCCACTAGAAGCGCTTCCTGCTTACTAGGAGACTTGGTCGCCTGACTGACGCTGAACCAGTGTCAGTTAAATCCCCATAGGAAAGCATTGATTCTTGATAGATTGGTTGTGAAGGGGTTAACATGCAAATGTAAGTTTTTGCACCACTATTAAGAAAGGCATGTAATGAAATTCATGCAAAATACAGTTCATGGAATAATGAAAGTGACATATATATATGTCTATATGTGACTGTAATAATTATGATTTCTTCAGGAAATTGGTTAAAATTCTAAAGCACAGCTGAGCCTATAACTGTAGAATCTCAATTAAATTTGTGATGCTAAAATGATAACACATAAATTGCAAATATGTGTTGGGGTTATTGCTCAAATACAATTTTCCATACCTTTTCACATATTAAAAAAATATGAAGAAAAAAAAAAAGCAATTGAGTATTTGAGCAGCAGGCACAACTCAGAAAAAAACCAAGACATATTAAACTACCCATTGTGCTCAGCTGTGATATTTATTAAAACAATACATCTACTAAAACAATATATGAAAATTAGAACCTCAGCTTTTGTTTAACTACGATTCCTATGAAACTGCTGTGCTCTTGCAGTTTGACTGAATAAATAGCTTCCACTCCTGTGGCAGGAACGGACTATGTTGGCAGGGACCATTCTGTATTAATGATTAAACCAGTCAAAATGCACTCTGCACAACTAAAGCTATATCTAACATTCTCAAAACAGCTTCATTACATACATTTATACAAACCACAGAAACGTTCCTGACCTATAGTGCCAGCAATTACAAGGCGTTTTAATAACACCCCGCTACTCTGTGAAATATAGTATCTCCCTTTATAACTAGATTTTACAGATAATCTTCTCAGAAGCATCTAACCCACCACAAACCTCTGTAGCCATTCTACAATTAAGTTACAGAGTGAAAACGTCATAGACACTAGAGCCTAAACGTTCCTTTTATGTGCGCTTTGGCTTTTTAGAGCCAAAAGTAGTATGGAATGCATGTTTTAATATACATATTCTGGCCTAGGTAGCTTCATGTTTCAGAGGTGAAATGTGTAATTTCTGGGTTGGAGACAGTCATCTGCTGGAACAAACAGGGAATCCAGATATGCTTTCACAGACAAAGAAGGGAGTGCCACTGCATTAACAATGTCAGAATGTGACAACACCAACCACTTTGCTGCTAACAGCTGCTATCGAGTGGGATGCTCATTATTTGCTGATCAGCTATTGTATGACTCACAAAATTTCAAATGGCTAAAGAAGAACTATCATTTTTTACACTACATTTCGTAAGCACACACTTTAGATCCTCTACAATAACACATAACACACTTCCTGTGAGCGAACTCATGGGTGGAACATGTAGATGGACTTATGGGCATACTCACCACCAGGCCCTGGGGCCCAGACCTTGAGCTGTGTAAGGGGCCCCAAAAATGGAGCTGATTCCCGTCCCCCAGGACATTGATTTTTGTGAAAACAGTTACAAAAAGCCCACAAAGAGCCTATTGTACACCAGACCAGTGGAGCTAGACTGCCACCAGAGCCAATCATGATCCTCATCTGGTTGTAAGTAGGCAATCTAGTATATTATTTGTGGCACTAATCTCTCTAATTAACCTCACATTAAAGGGACACAATAGTCCTCAGAACCACTGCATCTTAATGTAGTTCTGGTGTCTATAGCCTTTCCCTGCAAGCTTTTTAATGTAAACACACACTGTGTGCAGCAATGGCGTTGGTTCATATGGCAGATCATATGGGTGGGGTAAGGACCCTTGGGTCTTTCGATGACCCCTAGCCGGAGCATCTCTTGGATATCCTGCCTCATACTCTCCCGCACTGCCTCTGGTATTCTGTTTGCCACAGAGGTTGTTGGTCGGGGGTCTCTAACGGTGGGTGGCCAGTGGGGTAAACCCAAGCAGATTGGAGAACATCTCCTTCTTTGCAGACAGCATCTGCTGTGCCTGTCTGCGTTCCTACTCGGTTAGTCGGTCCCCTGAGTAGACCTCATATGTGTACCCTGCCTGAGCTCCCTCCTCCAGGAGGTCAGGCAGGGGAAGATTATCAAAATCTTCCAATGCTGGAGCACATATGGCGGCTACATCCTCTGTCCGCTCGTGGTAGGGATTCAGCATGTTAACATGTAACAGGCGTCTAGCCCCGGGACGCGAGCAAGGACCGATCACATAGGTAGTGTCACATTTCTGTTCCACTACCTGGTATGTAGCCTGTTGTGCCGGACGGTTTTCAAAACAAAAACCTTTTGACCGACCTGAAAGCTGCGGCTCCTGGCTCCCCGATCATACAAAATGAACAGGCACCACTGGGCCGCCTGGAGGCTCCCACGCAACAGGTGAGTGAGTTCCTCTAGTTGGTCCCTAAACTCCAGTAGATAGGGAGCAATGGGAGTCCCTTCCTGTTCCCCAGCGCCCTCCCAGTACTCCCGGACAAGGTCTAGGTGCCCTCTAACCCTCCGCCTGAAGATTAATTCAAACGGAGAGAATCCTGTGGATTCCTGGGGCACCTCCCGATATGTGAACAGGAGATGCGGCAGGAATCTTTCCCAATCCTTGTGAGTCGCTGCAAAGGTACAGAGCATTGAAACGCTCGCACAGGCCATTAGTCTGGGGGTAATAGGGGGAGCTTAGAATCGGTTTAATGCCGCAAAACCTCCACAGTTGGTTAGTCATCTCGGCAGTAAACTGGGTGTCCCAATTCGAGATGATCATCCGGGGAAAACCAATCTGGGAGAACACTTGCATCAGGGCTTCGGCCACAGTCTCTGCCTGAATGTTGCTCAGTCTCTGCCTGATTGTTGCTCATGGCGACTGCGCAGGGTTCCCCCCATTCCTCTGAGCCAAGACATAGGCTTGTGCCTTGGAGAAGATCTTCGTCATGATTTCCGCTGAAGGTGTTTCTTTGTAGTACACCAGGCGCCGGGTCACTTCTTTGTCAAGGGCATCCTTTTCTCCCTCCAGATGTGGTACAGCTGCCTCCCCGCTTAGGGGATCATCTTCCATGAGGGCGGCAATCAGATCAGCCTTGGTACAACTGCTGGCCAATTCCCCTCTGGTTTCCAGCAATTCCTGTAGTGTTTGCCTCTTTAAAGTTGTGTAGTCCATGGGTCTGTTCGGCTCACGAACGCTGGTTCACTTCGGCTGCCACCAGTTGTAGCGGACCCAGGGTAACCCGACCTGTTACTTCTGCTAATTTCCTTCAGCCGGTCAGGAACCATTTAGCGTATAAAGAGAACTATTCCCCCTCAGTAACTGGATGACATACAGTTCTGGAGGTACAACACAATTTTATTGGCCACACACAGCTTTTATGCATATCCCCATGCAAGGGGTCTCCCATACAACCGTACAGGGTCACATCCCAGGATCCTCCCCCTCCCTGGGGTCCTAGCGCTGGAAAGGGGACTCCGGCACGAATGGCATCCACCCAGGGGAGCACTCATTAATTACTTCCCTTGCAGTTTTACACCTATGTTGTGAGTGCGAACGTTCTAACCTAGCGTTCTAAATTAGGTATCGGGGTAGTCCCTGTTCAGGAGGTGAATGAATTCCCTTCGTGGACACCGTCTTGAACAGAGAGCAGGCACAATACACTAAAAGATAGGGAAACACACATAATATAGAAAGGAGTTCCACGAACAGGCAGCGGTTCCGCTACAATAGAGTTAAAATTACAGGAATAAGAATTGCAGCCACTGAAACCAGGAATTATAATTTAAATAGCTAATGCAGTCTATCTTCTTGTTAGATGAAATTAAAGATAAAATCTTCCCACGGGACGGCATGATGTGAGATGTCAGAAGACTATTATATATTTCAATCACTGTCAAATTCCATTTTCCCAAAGAGATTCTGCAAGGTGAATGACTGGTGACATATCAAGTAGGATACAGAGAGATGTACTACAATATCAAACTTTGAAAACATTGCTACACTTGAACACCTCTTTAATTTTGTGCCATCTATTTGTGCCAGTGTTCGAGCTATGAGTAATCTCTTGCATTCTTTTTTTTCCTTCAAATATAAAAAAACAGTCTATAACTACTTCGGGATCTTAATATATAAAGTATCCACTTTCACATTGGCTTCTGAAGTTCTGATTTCTCGTCATTCCACCTGCAATTTTATTTGAAATGGAATTAGCATATTCTCTCTCATTAATTGTTGAAATGGGGAGGGGGCTGGCAGACGCTGGAGTACCAATTAGGGGCTTAACAAGTTCCTTCTCTAAGTGTAGTATCATTTGATTGTTAGCCCCGAGCCCCATGTAATACTGAAATGGAAATTACACCTCTAATTATATAATTTGTGACAATGCCACTTTAATGCAATTCATGCAGAATGGGGCTGAACTAAGGTGTGATATATGTTTGGTTTTAGATAGGCATAAGTTAAAGGGATACTTTAGTCACCAAAACAACTTTAGGTTAATGAAGCTGTTTTAGTGTATAAATCATGCCCCTGCAGTCTCACTGCTTAACTCTCTACCATTTAGGAGTTAAATCACTTTTGTTTCTGTTTATGCAGCTCTAGCCACACCTCCGTTGGCTGCGACTGACACAGCTTGCATAAAAAAAATGGTTTCACTTTCAATTATATGCAACTTTAAATATTTTTAACTACTGCTCTGTAATTGAACTTTAATTACATATAGGAGACTCATGCAGGATTTGGCAAGCTATTAACCTCTTAAGGACTGAGCAAAATGTACACGTAGTGAACAAAACAAAACGTAAACAAAACCTGGCATTTGCGCTACATGTCTGTTCAACCGTAATTCACCTCTTTCATATTAAATGCACCCACACTTATTATATATCATTTTATTCAGGGGAAACAGGGCTTTCATTTCATATCAAATATTTAGATATGAAACATAATTTAATATGAAAAAATGGTAGAAAATAAGAAATTTCATTTTTTTAGTTCTACATGACATTTTAACTGTCAATGTATTAATACTGTTTGCTTTTACTGCAATAAAATACACATATTTGTATTTAGCAAAGTCTCACGTGTAAAACATTACCCCCTATGTACAGGTTTTATGGTGTTTTGGGAAGTTACAGGGTCAAATATAGCACGTTACATTTGAAATTGAAATTCGCCAGATTGGTTACGTTGCCTTTGAGACTGTATAGTAGCCCAGGAATGAAATTTACACCCATAATGGCATACCATTTGCAATAGTAGACAACCCAAGGTATTGCAGATGGGTTATGTCCAGTCCTTTTTAGTAGCCATTTGGTCACAAACACTGGCCAATGTTGGAGTTAATATTTGTTTGTGTGTGAAAAATGCATAAAATGACAATTTTGGCCAGTGTTGCTACCAAAAAAAGACTGGACATACCCCATTTGCAATACCTTGGGTTGTCTACTATTGCAAATGGTATGCCATCATAGGGGTAATTTTCATTCTTGGGCTACCATAGGGTCTCAAAGGAAACTTAACCAATCTGGCGAATTTTAATGTGAAAAAAATGAAACACAAGCCTTATATTTGACGCTGTAACTTTTGAAAACACCATAAAACCTGTACATGAGGCGTACTGTTGTACCCGGGAGACTTTGCTGAACACAAATATTTGTGTTTCAAAACAGTAAAAAGTATCATAGCAATAATATCGTCCGTGTAAGTGCTGTTTGTGTGAGAAAAATGCAAAAAAACATCACTTTTACTGGCGATATCATCCTTGTAATACATTTTACTGTTTTGAAACACTAATATTTGTGTTCAGCGAAGTCTCCCAAGTAAAACAGTACCCCCATGTACAGGTTTTATGGTGTCTTGGAAAGTTATAGGGTTAAATATAGTGCTAGCAAATGAAATTCCCTATACTTTCGGCATGGGTTGTCAGGCAGGTCCGCTAACTGTAATTAATTAAAAAACCTTATTATGTTAAAATATTACTTAAATATATATGTAGAATTAATATATGTATATATATACTTATGTGTATGTATATGTATATATATATATATATAAATTATTAAAAATATTTTTTTAGTGATATATACGTTTATATTTATGTATATAGATTGTGATAAAGTGAAGGCAGATAGGCCTTTTAACCCCAGGGGGAGTATGTGTAGTTTGTGTTTTGCACAACACAACGCATTGTTTAGTTATGGGCCCCTGGGGTGGAGCATTTGGAGAGAAGGGTGGGCCAATGCTCCACTCCACAGTTTAGTGGTGTTCTGGGGAGACCTAGATCCAGGCCAGGGTTTTTGGACTGTCTCCAACCCACTGCTCAGCTGCAGGTAATCAGCTGTTGCAGTGGGAATAAACTCCTCCCGGCTAGGCAGGAAAAAGAGAGGGATTGCTGGCTTCCTCCCAGGAAGCAGGTAGGAGAGAGAGGCTGTTCTCTCCATATAGTCAAGAAGACTAGGCACTTGGAGTGCAGAAAGGAAGCAGTCAGGGCAAGACTGGCTTGGAGCACTGGGAGTGCAGAAAGGAAGCAGTCAGGGCAAGGCTGGAGCTTGCAGAGCACTGGGGAGCACTGGGAGTGCAGAAAGGAAAGCAGTCAGGGCAAGACTGGCTTGGAGCACTGGGAGTGCAGAAAGGAAGCAGTCAGGGCAAGGCTGGCTTGGAGCACTGGGAGTGCAGAAAGGAAAGCAGTCAGGGCAAAGCTGGCTTGGAGCACTGGGAGTGCAGAAAGGAAAGCAACAGGTTAGATAGCAGAGTGTTGCTATCTAAAAGGTTGGTGCAATATTGTTTAGTGTAACCCTGAGAGATAGGGAAACTTATGTCAGTTAGTGCTCAGACGAGCTAGGTTTTTTGTTTATAGGGTTTTCTGTTACATTTATGTTTTCATTTAACTGCTGTATCCTGTGTGAACTTACAAATAAAGTGCCTGGAGTATTTGCAACTACAAGGACTGTGCATGTTTTGCCCTAGAGGACCGTGCTACCTGCAAACAAGGATCACAATATGGTGGAGAATGCGGGCATAGTAGCAAATTGAGGGTCTGTGGGTGTGCCAGTCATTCAGTAGTCTGCTTGAGGACTTTTTATTTTTGCAGACCTGTTTAAAAAAAAAATAGTAGCACTGTACCTTTAAGACTAATACCTGCTTGGTGCTATAATGGAGGACCTGCTGAAGGCTCTGGTACAGGCAACTGCTGTACAACAAGAGGCAACTGCTATACAACAAAACACCAACCATTTCCTGGCTGCACAGATTAAGAACCTGAGGGACGCTCAGCAGGAGTATAGAGCTGCCCTTACTGATGTTTTGCAGATTGCCTCCAGCAGGGTGTGTGGGGACAAGGGACCCCGTAACCAAGCTACTGACATCCTGCATAAGATGACAGAGGCAGTAGAAGAAGTCTTTAGCAAGCTGAAAAGCATGGAGGCAGCAAAGCTTGATGTTGAGAAACACACAGAAGAGAGAGAACAAGAAATAGAAGGCAAGAAAGATACAATTGAGCCTGAAAGTAGTGCTAATGTGGAAGAAGGTGACACTGATGACATGCACCAAAGTAAGAAAGGAGCGCGAGGCATACTGATTACTGAAGTTGACAAGTGTTTATTTGAGAACCAAAATGTTGCAGCTTCACGTGAAAGCCTCAAACTTGCTCTAAGTGGCATCACAACAGATAAAGCGATCCTGGGAAAAGAGTTGGAAACAAAAATATTTTCACGCTCAGAAACTGCATCTTGCACGTTTCAAGAGAATGCTGGAAAGACATTTGAAAACAGAAAGGTACTGATAAATCTTCCCAAGGTAATGAAAGAAGAAGAGGAGAATGACCGGAACAGTGCCTGCAGTGTGGAAAACAAAGATGAGACTCAATCATGTAACGATGACACAGTGCCATCTGCTACATGTCGGGATGTACAAGAGGCAATCAGGCCACGGAGGTGCAAGTATTTTGATGCAAATAATGAAATAGAAGAAGAATCAGAGGATGATGAGGATTATGTTCCTTCAGAAGACTGGCAAAAGGAAATAATGGTTGGTTCCATGTTCCAGGCAGAGATTCCAGTTGGCATCTGCAAGTACAAGGAAACTGAAAGAGTGTATGAAAATGATGACCAGTTATTGTGGAACCCAGATTTTATATTGGAAACAAGAGTTCTAGATTTTCTAAGTGAAGCGCCCAGAAGGACTGGTGAAGAGAAGAGAATAGATGCAATTCCAGGGGGATCACATATAAAAGAAAACGAAGCAGGAGCCCCTGATGTACACCCAAGTGAACAAGTTAAAGGCATGAAAAGCAGACTGACTTGGGGAGTCAGAGAAGACAACTGCAAAAGAGCTGAGCTTAATAGAGAGAAGCAAAGCACCCCAGCTGAGTATAGCAATGCTGGTGCACTGTTTAGTAGCCGAGGCTACCCAAGATTGTCGACCAGCTGTTGAACAGTTTGGCAGAGAAAAGAAAGGCAAAGTAGCTGCTTCTGATCTAAGCCAAGAGAGAGCGACAGTTACAGAACCAAGCTGTGGTGATAAGATGGGCACGTCCGCACCTAAGCCCGACCAAGGCGAAAGTTACAAAGCAGGTGACATTGGCGCAGCTGAATTAAATATTTCAAACACGTCTGGTATTGCTACAAAGACTTTGAAGGATTGTTTGGGAGCCATAGAACTGGATCTGCTGGCAAAGACTACTGCTACAAGGCCTGGGCGCACTAACTACCTGGAACAGCTGCCAGACTCTGGGAACACAGTCGTGGAATTAAAGGCGGGACTCGGACTGCCTGACCGGCTGTTTGATACCGGGGCTGTCATGATCCAGCGAGAGGCCATGACTGCGTCTCTGGACACCCCCAAGGGAACAGGGAGACTGCCAGACAGCCCAGAGGAAAGCATTTCTGACACTGAGAGGTGGCCACTCAAGGCCGAGCAAGTGGAGGATACCCCTGGGGAGGAAACCAGGCAAAGGAGAGATGAACTAAGCCAGGAGTCTGGGCCTCAGGTAGAACAGCGCTCCATGCCAAGCCAGGCCGAGCATGATAGGATGGAGCTGGGATCAAGGGCTGCATTCATGCAGGAGGAGGGTGCTCTAGACAGCCTCCTTGGCCAACCCCCTGAGGATATAGAGATGAGACCTGTAGCATTAGCCGTAGGGAGCAATGAAGGCTCCCAGGAATTCGCAGAACTGATGATGGATGAGCTGGTGACAGAACCAGGTCTTGAAGAGTTTGAGCACCCAGAAAATTTAGCTCATGAAGGAATTGGACGTATAAGTGATATAGAAAAGTTAATTACACGCAAAGCCTTTGTAAAGTTTGCATTTGAAAGTAACTCGGACATTGAGAGACTATCAAACCTGATACTGAGCCTGGGACAATATAACTATGCTGGCAGAACGTACCCAAAAGTCCCATTATGGCTACGAGACCAGACTGAGAAAAACCTCAGATGCTTCAACTACCACATGCAAGGACATATTGCATATAACTGTCCTGAGACTGAAGAGCCAATACAATGTGACATAGGAATAAGGGCTCTGCATAGGATAGTATTGCCTTGCTTAAAGATGTGTATGGTGACTGGTGGTGGTGTTACAGCACAGCTAAAAGTGGTGATGGTGGTAGAGAAGAGTGCACAAACATTGATAGATTCAAGGAGTGAGGTTACTTTGAAAAGTGTTCTGCTCCAGCCAGAAAAATGTGATTTAAGACAAGTGTTTGATATTGTGGGTACACATGGTGACACCCGCACATACCCCATGGCAGAGGTAGAGTTTGCCACAGAGGTAGTAAAAGTTAAATGCCCTGTAGTACATGTAGCTCAAACACAAGAGCGTATAGGTAAGGCCAGGTTTCTGAGTACCTTGGACCTGGTCATAAGGTATTGGCAGGTTCCCCTGACAGAGACAGCAAAGGGAAGGACAGCGTTTTCTACTCCCAAGGGGTTATGGCAACATAAAGTACTGCCATTCAGGTGGCATAGTGCACCAGCCCCCTTTCAGCATATGAATAAGATACTTTGGCCCCACGGAGAGAATGCCGCTGCCTACCTTGGTGATGTGGCGATTCACAGGGTGGACTTGGAAGCATACCTGATGAAGGTCCAGTTAGTTGTGAATAATGTAAGGGCTGTCGGTCTGACCGCTAACACTAAGTGTTATCTAGGATTTGAGGCAGCTAACTATTTGGGTTGTCCGCTTGGGTGGGGGTTCCTTAAACTACAAGGGAGCAAGGTAGCAGCCATCTACAATAGGCCACTTTCTGTAACTGAGGAGCAAGTCAGGGCTGGTACAGCCCCAGGTGACGTGAACATTCGTGGTTTGTGTTCTAAGGTCGCTCGACCCGATGGGTCTGAGCTGGGGGGGAGGATATGTGATAAAGTGAAGGCAGATAGGCCTTTTAACCCCAGGGGGAGTATGTGTAGTTTGTGTTTTGCACAACACAACGCATTGTTTAGTTATGGGCCCCTGGGGTGGAGCACTTGGAGAGAAGGGTGGGCCAATGCTCCACTCCACAGTTTAGTGGTGTTCTGGGGAGACCTAGATCCAGGCCAGGGTTTTTTGGACTGTCTCCAACCCACTGCTCAGCTGCAGGTAATCAGCTGTTGCAGTGGGAATAAACTCCTCCCGGCTAGGCAGGAAAAGGAGAGGGATTGCTGGCTTCCTCCCAGGAAGCAGGTAGGAGAGAGAGGCTGTTCTCTCCATATAGTCAAGAAGACTAGGCACTTGGAGTGCAGAAAGGAAGCAGTCAGGGCAAGACTGGCTTGGAGCACTGGGAGTGCAGAAAGGAAGCAGTCAGGGCAAGGCTGGCTTGGAGCACTGGGAGTGCAGAAAGCAAAGCAGTCAGGGCAAGGCTGGCTTGGAGCACTGGGAGTGCAGAAAGGAAAGCAGTCAGGGCAAGGCTGGCTTGGAGCACTGGGAGTGCAGAAAGGAAAGCAGTCAGGGCAAGGCTGGCTTGGAGCACTGGGAGTGCAGAAAGGAAAGCAACAGGTTAGATAGCAGAGTGTTGCTATCTAAAAGGTTGGTGCAATATTGTTTAGTGTAACCCTGAGAGATAGGGAAACTTATGTCAGTTAGTGCTCAGACGAGCTAGGTTTTTTGTTTATAGGGTTTTCTGTTACATTTATGTTTTCATTTAACTGCTGTATCCTGTGTGAACTTACAAATAAAGTGCCTGGAGTATTTGCAACTACAAGGACTGTGCATGTTTTTGCCCTAGAGGACCGTGCTACCTGCAAACAAGGATCACAAGATATATATATTATTTTGTTCTACGTGTATTTTTATATAAATATATATATATTAATATCACAATACAGTTAGAACAAAATAACACATCTATATATTTTTAAATAATTTATTTTTTATTATTTTTTATTTTTATTTTTTAACGTTTATACATTTTTTTTATATTATAGTGGAAAATTTATTCATACTTACCGTAATTTTCTTTTCCTGGCTATTATTCATGGCAGCATATACACATGGGTTAGCTCCTCCCCTTACAGCCAATAGGACAGGATTAAGCAAATTCTTATATAAAAGGAGGATCCAGAGAAGAGACCCTCAGTCAGTAACAAGCACTTACAGAAAAAATAGACCCATAAGGGTGGGTTGTATATGCTGCCATGAATAATAGCCAGGAAAAGAAAATTACGGTAAGTATGAATAAATTTTCCACTTTCCTGGCTAATCATGGCAGCATATACACATGGGATTACCCAAGCTCATAGGGAGGGAAACAAGAGACATCATGAATGCAAAAAGAATATTTTATTAATGCCGATAAATATAAATATACAAACTACGAGTGTCGAGAGGAGCGGACTGAATTAAGGACTTGATGTCCAAAGTGAGAGTCCACTGAGGCTCTAACATCCAGCTTATAATGACGGATGAAAGTGTTCACCAAAGACCAAGTGCCAGCCTTACAAATCTCATCAGGAGAAGCATTTGCCACAGAAGCCCAAGATGCAGCGATAGCCCGAGTAGAATGAGCTCTGACGCCAGTAGGAACCGGTAGTGATAAGTATTTGTAAGAACATGAGATGGCCGATACCACCCACTGTCTCAATGTAGAGGTAGAGGCAGCTTCACCCCGCCTGTGGCCAAAAGGTAATACAAATAATCTGGGAGATCTACGGAAAGGGCTGGTCCTCTCTCGGTAGATAGATAATGCTCGAACCACGTCCAGAGTATGCCAAACTTCTTCTTCAGGAGAAGAGGGATTAGGATAGAAGGATGGTAGAACAATTTCCTGGTTCAAGTGGAACTTAGATATCACTTTAGGTAAAAATTCCGGGACTGGTCTGAGAACTAAGCTGTCCTGAAGAATCCTCGTGTAAGGTGATTCGCAGGACAATGCCTGGATTTCACATATCCTTCGTGCGGAAGTAACAGCTACCAATAAGAGTACCTTTTGAGTGAGTACCATCAAAGGAGCTTGGTCAAGTGGTTCAAAGGGAGCACTAGTCATGGCCTTCAAGACCAGAGGTAGGTCCCATGCCGGCAGAAATACCTTTAGAGGAGGCCGGATCTTAATTGCTGCTTTAAAGAAACGGATGACCAATGGTTCCAGTGCCCATCGGGTACCTGATAAAGCGGATAGAGCTGATACCTGGAGCTTTAGAGTATTATAGCTAAGGCCTTTATCTAGGCCAGCTTGAAGGAAACAGAGCACCGAAGATAATGCCAAAGGTTTAATCACCACCTGATGTTCTTGTGCCCAGCAAATAAAGGTATGCCAAATCCTATAATATGTGGATGAAGTGGCTATCTTACGAGACCGCAGGAGGGTTTTAATGACTGTGTCAGGCATACCAGCATTCATCAGAGCTTCCCGCTCAATCTCCAAGCCCACAACTTGAGGGTTAGGGGGTTTGGGTGTAGCAATGGTCCCTGGGATAGTAAATCTGTCTGGAACGGAAGTTCCCTCGGAGGTTCCCGACTCATCCATTTCGCCATAGGGAACCAGGGCCGCCGGGGCCAGAATGGGAGGATGGCTATGACCTCTACCTTCTCCTTCTGAATCTTCTTCAGAGTCGGGTATATGAGAGGTATAGGAGGGAACACGTAGGCCAGAGTGAACCTCCAAGGTAGGGATAGAGCATCCTGCCCCTTGGCTCTGTGATCGAACAGTCTCGAGAAGAATGCTTCGACCTGGGTATTCTGGGCCGTTGCCATGAGGTCTATCTCTGGGGTTCCCCAGATCAAAGACAGTTCCTGAAAAACTTTGGGGCTTAGATGCCACTCGTTCTTGTCCATGGTCACGCGGCTTAGGTAATCCGCCATGGTATTCTGAATCCCCGGAAGGTGTACTGCAGAAATACCTTGAATATTTTTCTGGCACCAACTCATGATAGGACGTAGTTCCTTCATCAACAGTTGGCTGCGGGTACCGCCTTGATGAGATACATAGGCCACAGCTGCCTGGTTGTCGGACTGGACTCGTATCCACTTGTTCTTCAAGATCCCTCTGAAGTGTATGAGGGCTCTGTGGATGGCCCGGAAGAACCGACTCCTGTCTGTTCCATCGACCCTGAGTCATTTGGTCCTGACAGTGGGCACCCCAACCATGTGCGCTGGAATCTGTCGTTAATAGGACCCAATTGGGTTCTATCAAAGGAAAACCCCTTTCCAAATTTACCCTTCTGAGCCACCAGACTAGGTCCATTTTCACAACCGGAGAGATCTTCAAGGGTTGATTCCAATCCATAACCTGCCGGTTGAACTGGTTCAGGAACGACCTCTGAGGAACTCTGAGATGCCACTGGGCCCACCTGACTAGTCCTATAGAAGAGGTCAGATTGCCCAGAAGTTGCGAGTATGTTCTTGCTGTTATTACCTGAAGGTGCAGAATCTTGTAGACAAAGATCCGAATCCTCCGAATTCTTTCTTGTGAAAGGGAAATAGAGTTCCGGAGTGTGTCGAAGTTTGCCCCCAGGAACGTAATCTTCTGTGATGGAATGAGGCTGCTCTTTTGTAGGTTCACCACCCAGCCGAATCGATGAAGTTCTGATAGCACAAATTCTCTGTGTAGAACCGCCATCTGGACGTTTGGTGCTACCAACAAAAGGTCGTCCAGGTAATGGAACAGAGAGATCCCCTGAATCCTCAATCTCTCTATAAGCACGACCAACACCTTTGAAAAGGTCCTGGGTGCTGTGCTCAGGCCAAATGGAAGTGCTCGGAATTGGAAGTGGTCCCCTCCTATAGCAAATCGTAGAAAACGATGATGTTCCTTGGCTATCGGGATGTGATAATAGGCGTCCCGTAGGTCGATGGATATGAGCCAATCTGCCCTCGGATAGATGGGGAGATGGATCTTATGGACTCCATCTTGAAGGATCTGATTAGAAGACTCCTGTTGATCCTTCGCAGGTCCAGGATAGGTCTCCACTTGTCCTTGTCTTTCTGGACCAAGAACAGAGGTGAATAATGACCATGGAATCGTTCCTCTTTTGGCACTGGAATGATGACCTTTTGGGACCTGAGGTTCTGAACATAATCTCCCAGAGCCCTGCTTCTGCCCTCGTCTTTGGGCATACCTGTGGAAATGAAGAAGTTGCCTCTGGGTCTCCTGAGGAATTCCAATCTGTAACCTCTTTGAATTATAGCTCTGACCCAGGCATCTTGTATGTCTCGTGCCCAAACCCTCCAGAAGAGGGAGAGTCGAGCACCGACCTCTGACGGATAGTCAGAAGTTCTTGCCTCCCCGAAAGGAAGGGTTTCTACCTCGGGAGGAACGGGAAGCATATGATTGGCCCCCACGCCAATTACTACTCCTGTTAAACGCTCTACCTGGTCGGTAGCTACGGGTATCCCGAAAAAAGTGATCCCTCTGAGGTCGCTTATCTGACCAAGAGGAGCCAGGTTTCCTGGTTCTTTTCTCTTGGGGTAAAAAGACCTTACGCCCTTCAGCTGCTTTTTTAATGGATTCTTCTAGGGTCTTACCGAATAAAAGCTCTCCTTCAAAAGGTATGGAACATAGATTGGACTTGGAAAAGGAATCCGCACCCCAATAACGCAACCATAAAGCTCTCCTAGCTGCTACCGAGAGAGCCATGGTGCGGGAGAAGATCCTGGTGATATCCAGGGCAGCTTGAGTGACAAATTCTGTGGCTATCCGAAGGTCATAGATAGAATCCCTGAGGACTGTCCTCTTGATTCCCCTTTCTAAATCTGAATCAAGGTCTCTTATCCAACTCTTCATTGCTCTGGACACCGCCGTAAGACAAACAGCTGGGTGGCATCCAGTACCTCCCGCTGAATATATCTTGGAAAGATCGGAATCCAATTTCTTATCCATTGGCTCCCGCAGGGAGGCTGAACTATCCAATGGTAGACTAGTTCTCCTAGCAACTCTAGAGATGGTCGCATCCACTTTTGGAGGTGTTGTCCATTTCTTTGAAGTTTTCTCCTCCAAAGGGTAAAGCTTGGATAGTCTGCCCTGAAACGGAACCTTTTTATCAGGTTTTTCCCATTCTGCAGTCACCACCTCCTTAATGGCTTTATGAAGAGGGAAGGAAGGCTTCTGCTTCTTAAGATCCGCAAAATGTTTATCCGAAACTTCAGGTTTAGGCAGATCCTCTGGTAGTTCAAGGGTGCTCCTTACCTTTAAGATGAGCTTATCCACTGTCTTGGCGTCTAGATATTCTGACAAGACCTCTTCTTCGTTCTCACTAGAATAAACCTGATCAAGAACCTGAAATTCTTCAACTGAATCCTGGTATTCTGAGCCAGATGAATCTGAGGATATCAGTCTCTGTCTTGGTCTTTTTACAGACCGCTTACTTGCCTCCATGGCTTCTGAAATGCCCTGAGCCACTTCCTGTCTGATCCAGGTCAGGATATCTGGTGACTGAGTGGGTGTTACGGCTGCTGGAGTGGTCACTTTCTGCAAACAGTCTAAGCACAGTTTTTTGCCTTCCAACGCCTTCCCATCACATCCTGCACAGGGGTCTGACTTCTGTCTCCTCTTTCGTGGGGGAGATGAGATAGACTGTTCTCCATTACTAAAAGTAATATAAGGAACTGTTAGTAAATGGAGAGTTAATACCCCTTTAACCTATAAATATATATACACAATATAAATGAAATATATATGGAATCCTACTCACCTGGATTCTCCTGAACAGGGTAAAGGATTCCTACTAGCAGAGCTCATAATGGGCTAACTACAATAAAGAATTTAAAAATAATTCAAAGTAATTCTCTTAGAATATACAAGTAAACTGTCACAATAAAGGGATAAAATTTTATCAGAAATACACAAACCTGTGGCAAAGAATAGAAAGATCCCAGAGTCTTAAATTCTCTTCTAGATAATCCAATGCAAGTTGTCTAATAACTGACTCCACAACAACCTCCTTTGAGTTCCAGGTACTTTTAAATAGTTTCTGCTCATTTACTAACCTGTTTCTGGCGTCTTCTGTCAATTACCTGTAATTTTCGGTTTTGCCCACAGTAAAGATGGCCGCCGCGACCTCGCGACCTTTACCCAGACTGCATTCTGGCGCCAAGCGAACCGAGCGCATTGCGCATGTGCGGGCGTCCCCTCCAAGCTCCCAACCAGGGAGAACCGAGGACGAAAGCCAGGGATCCCAGCTGCAAACAGGATGACTCCCAAAGCTCTCAGGCAGCCCAGGATTATACAGGTAACAATAAAACCCGGGTAAAGGAAGAAGAAATAGGAAGGAGATAGTGGGAATCACTTTACACCTGTATGTACTCAATAGTACACTGTAAAGTATATAGAGAAAGAAGTAAAATACTTAAAGAGATAGAGACAAGAGAAAAAAAAAATTATAGAGGGAGCTAAAGAGCTCCCTTCCTAAAGGCTGTAAGGACAGGAAAAAGACTGAGGGTCTCTTCTCTGGATCCTCCTTTTATATAAGAATTTGCTTAATCCTGTCCTATTGGCTGTAAGGGGAGGAGCTAACCCATGTGTATATGCTGCCATGATTAGCCAGGAAATATAAATATATATATATATAACAATAATTATATATATATTTAATCAGTATCAGTCTACGTGAAATTTGATATTAATATATATATAATTACATATATATATATATATATATATATATTAATAGAAAAATACACCTAGACAGTGTATGTGTGTGTATGTATATGTGTGTATATATATATATATATACTTAGATCATATATATATGATCTAAGTATATATATATATATATATATATATTTTATTTTTTTTTACACTGATTTTAACTTTATTTTATTTGATTTCCAGCCAGCAGGAGGACTAACTGTCATTACAGGCAGTCCCCCTGCTGGCAATGCAGCAGCTGGCTAACCAGGCCATGTGATTGTGAGGTCCTCGCAAGGACCTCACTCTCACATGGCCGGGAGGGGCCGGAGGAGGCAGGATCCGCCACGTGGGACTCCCTGGGATCCCAGGTGAGTCCCCCGACCGCGATCGCCGGCGACCAGGTAAGTAACAAAAACCGTGAGGGCGTACTCTTACGCCCTGCGGTGTTTAGAGCCGCTTAGAATAGGGCGTAATAGTACACCCTCCGGTTTTAAGGGGTTAACAGAGCAGGGCATAAGAAATTTTAAATTACACAGAATTTGCAATAAAGGAAGTGTAAACATTAGATGACTCTTTACAGGAAGTGTTTAGGAAGGCTGTGTAAGTCACATGCAGGGAGGTGTGTCTAGGGCTGCAGAAACAAAGTGTTTTAACTCCTAAATTACCGAGATTTAAGCAGTGAGATTGCAGGGGCATAATCTATGCACTAAACCTGCTTCATGAAGATAAAGTTGTTTTGGTGGCTATAGTGTCCCTTTAATATATGCGGGTAAGTCCAATAAATTTACCCTTGGATGTACATTACATGTTCTACTAATTATTGTATGGTAGAATCAGATATAGGGTCACACATTTTAGATGGTTTTCTCACACTTGTTCACAATTTTTGAATGGAAATGAATTTGAGGTAAATGTTTACTAGAGAAATTGAAGAAATTTTTTTATCTGAAATCTTAGCCCTATACATATTGACTCTACTCCCGGGAAGCATGAAGGACACCCTATTTGATATAGGTCTTGGTTTCTTTGCAACCTGGTCATCATTAACCCCTTAAGGACACAACTTCTGGAATAAAAGGGAATCATGATGGAATATTTCCGTCATGTGTCCTTGAGGGGTTAAAAGTCAGTACACATTTATTTGAAATAGAAGCTTCATATAAAGGACTAATATATGTTCAATATGTATACATAATCATAGGAAACGCAATCTTTTCTGGATTCCTGTTGATTTTCAAAACCTAATTACCACTTCCACTGCCACCACACTCCAAAGTTTTCCACAATTTTATTGTTTTTGCAATCAGTCTTATTACATAGATTTAGGTTTTCAGTAACAATCACATTACCTCTAAACTGACATTTTCCTGAAGTGCACAGAGGTGCAATATTCTCAAAATAAGCCATTTAAACTGTAAAACAATTTATCGTATTTTTTTTCTGAATGTTTTTTTTACACATAGCCGAAAGAATACCCTCAGAATTATCACAGAGTTTTCATTACCATGGGGGCTTTTATTACCACATCTTCATGTTTATTAATCAAATTACCATCACTAGTATTTGTCACATCACAAGCTATATTTTAGTCATTTTCTGGTAGAATGTAAAAGTAATTTAAATGTTAAGTTCTCTGGAAACTGTGGATATTTTACTAAACTCTCTCAGTGGTAACAGCATGTAATAATTTTATTGCCATATTATCTTTGTCACACAAGAACACCAACAGGGTTGCTTACTGAAGTTAGTATTCCAAGTAAATTCAAAGTGGATTTCAAATTTAAGGTCAGAGTAGTTGAACTGAAAGCATAACTGACTTGGAGAATTTTTCCAGTTTGGCTATTTTGACCTTAAATTTAAATTAACTTTAACATTTAAATTGTCACTTTAGTGAATAAACCTGCAAAAGTCATGTCTTGTTATTGGCCCTATATTGTATGTCCCTTTTATCTGCTTTGGCTATTTAAATTGCAGATTGTCATATGTATATCGCCCACTCAATTGTCAGTCTTAACCAGAAGTCTGGGATGGGAATAATTTTCTCCTTTTAGCATATTATTTAAGGTTCCTTGAAGAAGTATTTTCCCTTAAAGGGACACTATAGTCACCAGAACAACTACAGTTTATTGAATTTGTTCTGGTGAGTAGAATCATTACCTTCAGGCTGTTTGCTGTAAACACTGTCTTTTCAGATCAGAGAAAATGCAGTGTTTACATTACAACCCAGTGATAACTTCACTGGCCACTCCTCAGATGGAGATCCTTCCTGGGTCATAGCTGCTGTGATAAAGTGAAGGCAAATAGGCCTTTTAACCCCAGGGGAAGTACGTGTAGCTTGTGTGTTGCACAACACAAAGCTTTGTTTAGTTATGGGCCCCTGGGGTGGAGCATTTGGAGAGAAGGGTGGGCCAGTGCTCCACTCCACAGTTTAGTGGTTTTCTGGGGAGACATAGATCCAGGCCAGGGTTTTTTGGACCGTCTCCAACCCACTGCTCAGGTGCAGTTAATGAGCTATTGCAGTGGGAATAAACCCCTCCCGGCTAGGCAGGAAAAGGAGAGGGATTGCTGGCTTCCTCCCAGGAAGCAGGTAGGAGAGAGGCTGATCTCTCCAGATAGAGTCAAGGAGACTAGGCACTGGGAGTGCAGAAAGGAAGCAGTCAAGGCTGGCTTGGAGCACTGGGAGTGCAGAAGGAAGCAGTCAAGGCTGGCTTGGAGGCACTGGGAGTGCGGAAAGGAAAGCAGTCAGGACAAGGCTGGCTTGGAGCACTGGGAGTGCAGAAAGGAAAGCAGTCAGGGCAAGGCTGGCTTGGAGCACTAGGAGTGCGGAAAGGAACTCAACAGGCTAGCCAGCAGAGTGTTGCTAACTAATAAGGTTGGTGCCATATGTTTTGTTAGTTTAACCCTGATAGAGAGGGATGTTCAAAGTGAGTTAGTGCTCAGACGAGCTAGGTTTTTGTTTATAAGGTTTTGTGTTACATTTATGTTTTAATTTACTGCTGTATCCTGTGTGGATTTGCAAATAAAGTGACTGGATTATATGCAATTACAAGGACTGTGCATGTTTTTGCCCTAGAGGACCGTACTACCTGCTGACAAGGATCACACTGCCTAAAATGCATCCAAACATTCAGTATCTCCTCCCTCTGCATGCAGACACTGAACTTTCCTCATAGAGATTCATTGATTCAGTTCATCTCTATGAGGAGATGCTGATTGGCCAGGGCTGTGTTTGAATCATGCTGGCTCTGCCCCTGATCTGCCTCCTTGTCAGTCTTAGCCAATCCTATGGGGAAGCACTGTGATTGGATCGGGCTACCACTTCTGCTGATGTCAGCAGGCAGTGGTGGGCATATCTAAAGGAAACTGGAACAGAGCCAGCAGCTCCAGACTTGAATACAGTAAGATTTCTATATTTAGGGAGGCATGAGGGGCTCAGGGTGACTAGATGGTGGTTTTAACCCTAGGGTCAGGAATACATGTGCTCCTTTAATAGACTTTCATTAGAAACAGTGTTTAGCTTTGTAATGTCCTGGTTTTCTTACTTAGCAGATGTGCGATCAGGATTTTTGCCGACTAAGTTGGCTTGAAGCCACATAGCTGTGGCTTTTTTACATCAATAATCATAGTGCAATCATTGCTTTCAGAAAGTTCCATTTTATCTTCGTATACAACAGTTTTATCTGGAAGATAATATTGCAGACCAATCCCTGCAACAGATTTTTGTTGTATTTTAGCGATGTTCACATGTGTATGCAAGTTTAGTTTCAATATCAACAGTGCACAATTGTGTAATACTCTTACTATTCTTGTCAGATAGAAATTAAATTGTTTTATCTTTGCCTGAAGTTTCTGTAAGCCGTCTTTGCTACATTATGTAACATTTTCTAAACTTCATCCACTCTTCATCTGGTGATACAAGATACATTTCTCTGTCACCTTTAGCTCTCTATATAGACGAACTGAAAACCTCTTTTCTATAATCCCCTGTTCAAGCTCTGCAACTTCGGTGTACAACTTCACTGGGGGTGGAGCAAGAGAAGGTAGTCCTTCTAGAATCCACACACTGCATTAAGACAACGACATCCTCCATTAAATACCTGTGGGTCAGACTCACAGCAGACCCTGACAAACTATATGAAGAAAACTACACCCACACTCTCATGGCAGTAAAAGAGACTTAGAGAGATGGCATGATAAGCCATTATCCTGGATAGGGATAGGGAGGCTGCATGCCATTAAAATAAATCTCCTACCGCGCCTGCTCTTCCTGTTTCAGGCCTTACCCATTAGGGTGACAAAGAAAGCCCCCTACAACACTCCATAGACAATGTTATATGGGCACAAAAGAGACACAGGGTAGTGCGTCAGGTACTATACCGTCCCAAATCGAAGGGAGGACTTGGACTTGGTAAACTGGCACTTTCCAGTGGACTCCCACTACTGGTTGGACTTAGAAACATACCTTATGAGCACTGACTTACCCCAGTTCTGGATTTGGGTGCCCAAAGCAGACAGAACACCATTACGAACTACATGTCCGGCTGTCCTGAACTCCATGAAGATTTGGGACCTCACGGCCACCAAACATTCATTAAAACACACTCCCTCCCCGCTGACTCCGTATCTGAGGAATGGAGCGTCGAGCCCGGGATGAGTCTATGATAATTTCGAGGCATAGAGGCCACCGGGATTCAAAGATACTACCAAATGTTTGAAAATAACACCTTCCGAGCATTCGAAAATCTCAAAACGTTAGCACCCCTTACAACCAAAGATTATTTCCGCTATATGCACCTCAAAGATTTTGCTAGAAATCCAAAGGTGCTCAATGCAGCACAACCCCCCATGACTTTTTACGAGAAACTATGTATCACAGAATCAGATCAGAAGGGCCTGATTACAATACTGTACTCATAGCTCAGTGCCCCAGAGAGAGACGACGACGACCCTAGCTACATGGGACATTGGGAAACCAACTTCGGGCAGACATTAGAGGGGAGGACTGGGTAGACATATGGGAGGCGAAAGCCAAAACATCTATCTGCGTATTACAACAGGAGCAATCCTATAAAATGCTAAGACCATGACAGATGCTTGCTGGAAGGAATGTGGGGATAAGGGTACATTTACCCATATGTGGTGGACGTGCCCAAAGGTTAATCAATTTTGGTTGCAGGTCCAGACATTGCTTAAAGACGTATTTGAATGACAGATTGACTTGTACCCGTGGTCCTTTATCTTATCAAAGCCCACTGACGGACTCCTTTCAAAGGAACAAAACCTCTTAAACAAACTTACCCTAGCAGCCAGGAGAGCCCTGGCACAGGCATGGTTCAAAAATTCAATACCAACAATAGACAATGAAGTCATAAAGATCAAAGACAACTACCTGATGTACAAACTGACCGCACAAATCACAAACACAGAATTTTTTTTACAAAGACTTGGCACCCTGGGAGACATACATCAACAACTAAAAATACACACACAAGGTCAGGCAAACCAACAGAAGGAGACCCCAAGTGGGCTGTTAACAACCGACATACGCAAGGGCCCTGAAGACACCATAACTCCACCCCCTCCCCTCACGAAACATAATAAATACTCACGGACTTAGTACGCAAGGTACACACCAATATGCCCAAACATATGCCACATTATGACCCTTGTGACCATAATGTCAAACTAGTCAAGGGCAGGGAAACTAGCCATTATGATGGACGACCTCCTTCCCCCCTGCCCTACCCCCCCCCTTGTCCTTTTCCCTCCCCCTCCCCTTTTCACCTCTAGACATTCCACTGAGAACACCACCTCAACCCCAACAGCAGGAATGTCGGGTTGAGAGAAGCAAAGGGACCAAATACCCCCTTAAAATATTGTCGTAAATAGTGAACAATGCCAGCACAAAGGGGCAAACCCCATTTACCACAACAGATTTGATGTTACTCTCTCATTCTTTTCTGTACTGCTGTACATGTTACCAAATGGGAAAATGTGACAGCCAGGGCAGGGGGACCAGACCCCGTCAGCACTTATATACCTATGTATGACCAAAAACGAATGGGAACAAAATGCATGTATAAAGATGTACGGTAATCACAAAGCCATCAACATGTATACCAAGCATGTCAAACTCAAAGTCTGGCATGGGCCACATAAACAAGGTTTAGATTTATGTGGGCCGCAAAAAAACAAAATACGTTAAATTTTCATAGAAACATAGGTTTATTTTAAAAAAGTACAGTATAAAAAAAACCCCCAGCATACCCCTCTACTAAACCACAGCACCCCCTCTACTAAATCCCAGTCTCCCCACTACTAAACCACAGTCCCCCCTCTACCACCCTGTGCCAAATCTGATCACACACACACATACAGACACACTGACACACACACATACAGACACAACAACACAGACACTCACTGACAGACACACACACATACTCACTCACAGACACACACACATACTCACTGACAGACACACATACTCACTGACAGACACACACACATACTCACTGACAGACACACACATACTCACTGACAGACACACAGATACTTGCTGACACACACACTCACTGACAGACAGACACACACTCACTGACAGACAAACACACACATTGACACAGACAGACACACACACTGACACAGAAACAAAGACAGACACACACACTGGCACACAGACAGACAGACACACACACTTACACACACATACTTTTCTTTATTGCTCTCTACCTTTTGGAACCGATGTGGAGCATCTCCCTGGGGTCCTTCCTGCTCCTCACTGCTCCTGCGCGTGGTTTAGTGATGCTGGGTGCCAGAATATGATGTCATATTCCGGCACCCCGCTTCACTACAGACGGCGAGCGCGAGGGAGCAGTTAGGAGCAGGATCACTGAGATCTCTCGCTGGAACTCCTCCCTCGTCGGGTAAGTGTAAGCAGAGTAGGCACCTGCAATATGGGGAAATTTAAAAAAAAACACCCAGCTGGATGGATTTTATAATCTCTTCTATAAACTTTTATTATATTAAAAAAGATCTGACAGAATCGCTTAATGCCTTTGGAGATCAAACTAATATGCTGTGTGTGGGGGGAGAGGTGCTGTGGGGTAATAGGGGTGCTGTGTGTGGGGGTAGGGGTGCTGTGTGGGGAGGGAGAGGTGCTGTGTGTGTGGGGTGTGGTAAAGATACATTTTTTAAGAATCTTTATCTCCACTCCCTTTGGTTAAGGAGGGGGAACACAGCCAGCCCTGTTGGTCCGGTGGTGGTAAGTATTTGCCTGGCTGCAGCTCTCCTGTCCTCCCGTCCAATGCTGTGTGGAGCGTTGCCATGGCAACGCTCCACACAGATTGCTCACGGGAGGACAGGAGAGCTGCTTCAAGATCCCTCCCCCTGCTTCCAGGTCCTCCCGACACGAAAGCAGAGTAAGTGCCTGATGTTTTGGGCAGGCAGGTGCCTACTCTGCATTGCTGCCGACCGGCGTCAGCGTCCCCCTCTCCCGGCGACCTATGGCCACTTGCCCACAGAGAGGGCTCGGCGTGCCACCTGTGGCATGCGTGCGATAGGTTCGTTATCACTGATATACAGCACAAACTGCCAGAGTTTTGGGCATTTTTCACTTCTGGATAGTTCTATTTATCCAATGAAACCAGGCAGAGGTGTCCCCTGTCCCCGACGCTTTTTATTCTGTCATTGGAACCTTTGGCCTTGGCCATTAAACAAAATGACGGAATTGTGGGTTTTAATCTAGACAAACGCAATTATAAGATAAATATGTATCCTCACGATGTTATTTTAACTTTACAGGATCCGATACACTCATTAACACAACTTATAAAAGTTATAGAGGAAGGATGTATCAGGATTCAAATTAAATATGGATAAGTCAATAATTCTAGCCAGCAATATCTCTATGAAGTAGAGAATGCAATTAAAGAGATATTTGACTTCATATGGGTGGAACATTACTTTAGTTATTTAGCTATCAATATATGCTCAGACCCAAGCAAAATAATTGAATGTAATTTCCTCTCATTACACCCTGTCCCAAATTATTATGCAAATTATATTTTTCCATTTACCTAAATAATTGATGTAAATAACAGTCAGCATAATTCTCATGTTATCAACTATTAAGAGTACAATTCAAATTTTATTAAACAAACCTCCTAATGATAACAGTATTTTTTAAACATAAAAAACTTACAATGCACTGTTCCAAATTATTACGCACAGTAAGTTTCAAAACACTTTTATAGGTTGTAAAGAACTGAAAATTGTCATTTGTTGTGTTTGCAGCATATTTACTGAAATCAAAAGCTATTTCAATCAAACTTATAACATTTTAACTTTTTAAACATTTTATCAGGTCACGTTACATTTTAACATAGGACCCCTTATTTGAGCGCAGCTTCACAAGTCTTGCATCCATTGAACATGCAAGTTTTTGGACAGTTTCTGCTTGAATTTGTTTGCAAGATGTCAGAATAGCCTCCCAGAGCTGCTGTTTGGATGTAAACTGCCTCCCACCCTCATAGATCTTTTGCTTGAGGATGCTCCAAAGGCTCTCAATAGGATTGAGGTCAGGGGAGGATGGAAGCCACACCATGACTTTCTCTCCTTTTATCCCCGTAGCAGCCATTAATGCAGGTGACTTTATGCACATCTGGTAGAACTGTGATCCGATTAAATTATACTGGAACAATTTGCATAATCAGATCTAACATATTGCTGATATAAAGCTGCCTCTTGTTCCTGAAATATTTTTGCTGCATTTTGATTTAATTAATGTTAACAGAAATCTAAAAACTTTTCTTATTCATGTATTTGTGGCAGCCAAAATCTTAATTGCCAGACACTAAAAACTTGATATAGTGCCCAATTGGTTTATAATAAAAGAGCAATTATTGTTCCAACTGAAAATGGAAAGAGGTCTAAAAAAACAGTTAGATGAAACAAAGGTTGATGTCAAAAAATGGATAAATAAGATGTTTTTGAGGAGCCTTTTTCTTGTTTTTAATTTTTTTGTAATCTATTTACTTATTGATCCATTTGTCTCTTTTCGCTAACTGATCCCCTGAAACTTCTTACCGGACTAAGACAATAATTTTTTTTTTCTTTATTATAAGTAATAGGCATGTGCATGGGGAAAATTTTCGGTTCAGTTCGGCGTTCCGAAATTCGTAGATAACTCCTTAATTCCCACGGCATTAGGGAGTTATCTACCAAAATGCTGAAAGACCTAAATTGGTCTTTCAGCCAAATTTACTAATACTAAGTAAAAATTACTTAGTATTAGTAAATTTTGCCCCTACTCGTTAAACCGCGAGTAGGGGTATGTCTATTAAACAGTCTGCTCACTTTAGAAAAAAAAAAGGGTCCCCCCCTCCCGAGCTCCCACCCGCAATGCGTGAGTGGGGGCTTTTAAACTAAACTATTGCCCCCCCGGCCCCCACCCCTGAGTGGCGGGTGGGGGCCCTAAAGTAAAATAATGGGGGGCCTATTGTCCTCCCCCCGGCCCCCACCCCTGAGCAGCAGGTGGGGGCCCTAAATCAGAATAAGGGGGGGGACCTATTATCCTCCACCCTGGCCCCCACCCCTGAGCGGTGGGTGGGGACCCTAAATACTAATAAGGGGGGGACCTAATGTCCTCCCCCGTAGCCCCCACCCCTAAACGGTGGGTGGGGGCCCTAAATTAGAATAAGGGGGGGACCTAATGTCCTCCCCCTGGCCCCCTCCCCTGAGCGGTGGGTTGGGGCCCTAAATAAGGGGGGAACCTAATGTCCTCCCCCCTGGCCCCCACTCCTGAGCGGTGGGTGGGGGCCCTAAATTAGAATAAGGGGGGACCTAATGTCCTCCTCCCTGGCCCCCACCCCTGAGCAGTGGGTGGGGGCTCTAAATACTAATAAGGGAGGGACCTAATGTCCTCCCCCCTGGCCCCCACTCCTGAGCGGTGGGCGAGGGCCCTAAATTAGAATAAGGGGGACCTAATGTCCTCCCCCCTGGCCCCCACCCCTGAACGGTGGGTTGGGGCTCTAAATACTAATAAGGGAGGGACCTAATGTCCTCCCCCCTGGCCCCCACTCCTGAGCGGTGGGCGGGGGCCCTAAATTAGAATAAGGGGGACCTAATGTCCTCCCCCCTGGCCCCCACCCCTGAACGGTGGGTTGGGGCTCTAAATACTAATAAGGGAGCGACCTAATGTCCTCCCCCATGGCCCCCACTCCTGAGCGGTGGGCAGGGGCCATAAATACTAATAAGGGGGGGGACCTAATGTCCTCCCCCCTGGCCCCCACCCCTGATCGGTGGGTGGAGGCCCTAAATAAAAATGTTATCCCCACAGGTGACTAGGGGTCCCGAAACCCCTAGTCACCCCCTCACCCTAAAAACATTTAACTGCAAAAAAATAAAACTTACCATTTGATGTTTTCTTTCATCTAAAATCTTCGTTTTTCAGATCTAAAAAAGGCCAAATAAAAATCCAAAACAACCGAGGCACAGCTACAAAAAATGAAAATAAAACATTTAATTTTGGAGGGGGGTGGGGACTCAAGCCTCTCAAAAACATATTTTTTGTCTTTATTCTCATCCTCTAGTGCCAGTATTCTAGCTGGTTGACAGTGCTACCATTAGGTCTGCCCTGCAGGATTGCTGCTGCAATTTCCTGTTTGATTACCATATCAATTTCATCCCTTATACCCAATCAATGTCCAATTCCTGCCAGTTGCATCATAAAAAGATGTAATTGTCAATCACACCAACTGATCTCTTTAAATTGCACCCACTAATTGTGAATACTATTATCTAGGTTTTTGGAAACTTATATTTTTCGAAGTTCCATATTAAACACATAGCTTGTATCTAACCCTGTCTGACTCCTTATGTAACTAAACTACTTGAACATGCACATATAACTGTACTGCACCTTGCTCCTCTATGGTCCCAGTGAAGCACTCACTACCCTCTTACAATCCACAATGAATGCTGCTGCCATGCTCAACAACCTAACCTCCAAATTCAATGCAATATTGTCCTTATCTCTAAAGAACTTCATAAAAGTATTTAGAAAATTGGGCAGACTAGATGGGCCAAATGGTTCTTATCTGCCGTCACATTCTATGTTTTTATAACAGTGCTCCAACCTACATATCCTCCATGATGAATAAGAATGCCGAACATGTGCCACCAATTTCCATTATCAAAAATTCACTAGTTCTGTATCTTTATTCTAGAATTACCTTCCCTAGTAAAACAGGTTTACCACGACCACGTATTTTAAAAAATACCTACACTTAGGAAGGCATATCATCTAACCAGTTAACTTCTTCCAATGCCACATTCTCTCACATTGTAAACAGAATGTGCTCTGGCTTTAACTTTTTGTAATTTTACCCCATTACCTCTATATAGTAAGATCTTTGAGTAGGACCCTGATTACCATATTGTTCCCGAATGTCAACATTAGGATGAGCTTTAATATATATCCAGTCTTGGTTGTTAAGCTATAATTTTAATTTATGTATTGCTTGTTTGATTTGGTATTGGATTATACTTAACTTGTCTAATTTAGCTTTTGGTGTATAATGTTATAATTTTGTGCATGCTTGGCAAAACACTTTGCTGCGCCAATCAGCAAGTCCTCATTCAATGATTCAATGCATTCCATGGGGAAAGTTCAGCACCTCCATGCAGAGCATAGAGATGCTGAACACTAGTGCTGCACACTGTGTAGCACTAACACAGGAAGTACTAGTTGTCTGAGTGGGTGCCACTAGAGGTGTTCCACGCCAGCAATGTAAACACTGCCATTTCCCTGAGAAGGCAGTGTTTACATGACAAAGACTGCTGTGACAGGCTAGAGACACCAGTACCATATTAAGTTGTAGTGGTTCTGGTACCATAGTGTCCCTTTAGCTTATTAACAGTTTTATCTTGTTTAATTTACTACATACAGTATTTGTTTTCATCGAGAGCATGTGTTACTCGTTTTCATTTTTCTTTCTTCAGTTTCTTCAGTTTGTTTTATTTACATATAATCAATAATAATAATGAGAAGAGTCCATGTTATATGTTGCTTTCCAAATAGTGAAATATTTAATTGCTTTGAACACAGTCTTGTAACTCCAGTGACTTCCAGCTCTTGTGATTATACACTGTAACATGTTGATTATACACTGTAACATGTTGATTATACACTGTTGGATTCCATAGTCAAGCCACTTTTATATGTATAAGCTTTCCCTTTTTCTTAGTAAAAGTGAAAATGATGGAAACTTACCAAACCTAAACCTATGTTATAAGCCAGCAGCGGTTATTTTTTTGTTTTAAATCAGACAATAAACAAGCGTGAATAGAATCAGAAACAATGAGAACAAATAATGAGGTTCCTGCCCCCTCCTTTCCTCCCTCTAGGGGACAAAATGTTGAGTTTATGAAATATGATAAACAATATAGAACTGCTACATTAAATGGATAATGAAAAGTCATTATCTTGCTTTGCTGACAGTAACCTGATTATGGTTCTATATGATCATATTAAGATTCTAACTGGAGTCTGAACTTTGGGATAATGTCACAGTCAGCCTTAGAATCACATCTTTCTCTCATCACCTGACCAGCTAAGTAAATATCCGAATGATCAAGTCTAAGCATGCTTTCTAGTTTCTATGTCTTATAAACACCACTTGGCTTCAGGGGATTTGATTGAAGGACTTGTATGTATGTGCTGTCTTCATAATTGGATTCAACTCAAACCATGGCTGGAAGCCAGTTAATTGTGTCCTTTCTTGATTTGTTTTGCTGAGAAACAGAAATCATTAGAGCACTGCCAAATGCCATGCTTTTCAGTTGTGCTTGTGAAATATTGCACGCTACTAAATTCTGCTAATTGGGAAAAAAAAAACAGGATAAAGTGCATTCAAAATAAACCTACAATGGATGTCAAACTTCATAGCATTTTATTGTTACTAAGTGATTATCACAGCTTATTTTTTAAAGAAGATGCACATTATTTTTATAAAACACAAATACATTTTGCAGCACTGAGCATGTGTACAATTGGTACAAGTATATTCTACACTTTTTGTATTCTTTTAGCTTTAATAATCTGTGTCTGTCTATATCCTCCTGAGACCCATCCCATTAGCTTGTGGCCTCTGTACTGGACATTTTGTTCACATGCATCTCCTTTAATTCTTTTGACCTACTCTATCAATCCCTGCTGTATTGTGAAGAGGACATCCAGGGCTTTTCACTGATATGTCATGTGATAGGCTGGGATGCTGGGAACCTCCTCTGACTTTTCAATCAAAAATGGATGAAATATTGAGAAGACAATTTTTTTCCTCAGTTACCAGGAAGATATTTAAAAAAAATGAGGAAAACATACATTTTAATTCACATAAAATGCAATCAATTATGGATTAACATCTTTATGTTATACACTCTAATTTTGCATTATGGGAAAATATATTCAAGTATTACTTAAGAAGACTAGCGATCTTCAGTACTTCATAGAATATAAAATCAATCTTATAGTGATCTGCCATCTGGTAGATCATCTGTGTAACTGGCAGTAATACTGTGATATAAATGGCTTTTACAGGAAATTGCACACTGAGAAAAAAAATCAGATATACATGTATTTATGGAACTTACTTATACAATTTTTTTTGCTACAAGATACCATGTTAGTGTAGGGGGGAAATGGAATATGGAATGCAGTGAGGGACATGAATAAAATAAATGATTATAGAATGTAATGTAATACATTTTATGATTGGTGTTCACATAAAGATAGAATTCAAATACTGGTCAGTGTCCAATATGTATTTGAGCAAATTCTTACCAATAATTATAGAGAGCAGCTGAGCTTAAGAAGTTGCCATTATTATCATTCGTGGGACTTGAAAAGTGTATACTTGTGTACATTTTATATTTGCTATTCATTCAGGCCTTATCTCAAATCAAGCTAAAATTTATATTCCCAACACATGGATCACATTTTCAGCCCTTGTGAGAATGCCATGGGCCTTCTAGATTTCCAAGTGTAGTAGCACCGGATTTAACATTTTTGACCTGCCTGCCATGCTGATTGGTCGCATGCTGTAGAGGCTCCTGCAGAATCTGGCCTTTTTATGCAGAAATGCAGGGATTACTGCTACCATATGTGCTGTGTGAACTCACTAAATGTGAGAATAGTTGTTGGTGCTACTGTGGGCTCTGAGACCGGGAGTTTTGAGGCCCATATGGGTGTTCTGAAACTTTGGAGCCTGCGGCCTATTTGGGAGAGGAGCGGGGCAGAAGGCCGCTGCCATGCTCATAAGTCTGGCTGCCGTACAACAGCTATTTGACAATCCTCACAGGCCCTGATCAACCCCCATGGACCAGTGGAGGTTATCCTGGTCCCCACTGGAGGGTACCAACACCAGTACAGACTACCTGCAAGCTCACCCAGCAGTCGGACACCCGCAACAGACCAACAAAGTGGCGACTATGCGGCCTACAATGGGTGAAGCTGTGCTGCCTGTTCACGGATGCATTTTTTTAGCTCTGGCGTCTGCTGGTTACAGCTTCTATTACTAGACACAAACCGATTCTCCATACTGGATGATTGAGAATGGTCCCCACACCTGCCTTCCTGGGCTTTGAGCCCCCAGAGGTTATCCCTCGAACCACTGCTCTAAGCCTGGGCGGAGCATCATTTCCAGGACTCCCCAAATGGTGCCGGAACCGAGGGCACAGGATGAAGGCTCATGTTGTGCCTGGGGCTGGCGGAGTGGCACCCACCAAACTCACATTCATGCCGGGAGTCTAATATTAACGTACCCAAGCAGGAGGAGAGAATGGGCTGAGCCCAGAGGATCCAGCAGACTTACCTGTATGCCATCACCACCAGTCTCCTGGAGCTGAGCCCGAAGGCTACGCAGCACTACATGCAGGAATCCAGTGGCTCCTACCCGGTTATACTATGCTTGTGTTTACCTGTGTTAATTTATTTTATTTTTTGTACATCTCTTGTTACTCGACTTTTTTTTCTTCAGTCTTTAATTAAGACTCCCTCTCAGTGTATATGCCTATACCAGCTACTAGTATCCTGGGTTAATTTGCTTATCTCTCCCCCCAAAAAGTGCAGTCTATCTAGATCTACATTGTAAACTAGCTATTACCTCTTACTATTGAATTTGCAATGTACAAGATGATATTTTGAATTGACTATACTATGCACATAAAAAAAAAAAAGTATGACTATAGAGTTCCAAAATCATAATTTTGGCCTAAATTTAGCAAGTAACTTTTTATTTCACTATAATTATTGTTTAGTGTGAACAGTATAAGTATAATTCATAAGTGTGGACAGCTCATTCCATGAGGGTGTTTTGTATAAGGTCAGCACTTATTGAAGACAAAATCATAAAGTACATTTATTGTAATTAGAAAATGTTATTTTTTGAGAAATTTCCCGGTGAGCCAGTCACGCATCCATGCTTTTACTGGAGAGCAGATTCCTATTAATATAAGTGATACATATTGACAATATCCTATTCATTTGCATGTTTCTCATTAATATTTATAGATTGATCATGTACGATTTTTATCATTATTGTAAATGTATAGTTTAGTAGATAGATGTTGCACTGCTCATTTAAGAAAGTGACAGACACTAGTCACTTTAGCCTTAGTTCTGAAGAATCTGTAACAACCAGGCAAGCCGTTGTTTGCCCCAAATTGTGCTTTGATGATAGCTAACTAGATAAAGGCAAGATGTAAAAGGTTGTTACATTATGTGACAGTGGTCTCATTTTATGCATTACTTTCTATCCACAAAGCAGCTAAGCATATAATTTTCGTTCTGTTTGAAGTAACCATGTAATTGAAGCCAGTAAAACAGCTATGAGAACTTAATATTTGACAGAAATACATCCCTTGAAAGCGCAAAAGGTTTTTTTAACTATCATATAATAGGAGATGTAGCCGTGTAATTGTTGGTGTATTTTGTTCAATTCCTTTATTATCAAGCAAAACATTTTAGAATAACATTTATTTGAAACATGGGATTTTTAGCTAGCCAAAAAAAAAAATTAAAAAAAAATACTATTTTGTGTTAAGATTCCTGTTCTGAAAAACAGCAAAATTAATTACATACATGTACCCAATTTAAATGGTTTTGTTTATTCGCTCATCCTTTCTCCTTTTACAAGCTTCTAACCATTCCAGGAGTATAAAAGAAGTGATGCTTTATGGACTAAAGTTCGTGTTACAAACCAAACAACTGTAAAAAACAAAGTATATACACTTTTTGTCAATAAAGGGCTTAAAATGGTGCCCCACGCACTTTAACAGCTAGAGCACACTGAAAGACCCAGGTAAATGGTCAAACCATTGTAAAACAGCTGTGGCAGGCTAAAGTGGGTATGGTGTTTAGAGTGTTGCTTTAAATGGATGTGTTAGAGTATGAAGCCTATCCCTTCCATACTGAGTTATTGTCAAGCAAAAAAATAAAAATAAATATATATAATATACATGTACCATTTGAAATAGGATAAAAGTAGGGATTTTGACGATACCTATAAAATAAAATGAATTGCAGTTACAGCTTTTTTCATGTTATAATTCATACTTGTGCATGCTCTGAGCTGGGAGAAAAGGGGGAGAGGGAGTTGAAAGGGAAACACAGAGTGAGGAGGGAACTTTATAAAAATAGTTAACAAAGGGTATAGGAAGATGGGAGGGCTGCAGGGAGGGAGGGTGGAGTGATACAAGGGAGGGGAGGGCATGCAAGGTGAGAAACAGAGAACGCCTGTCACCAGAGATACATTTTGCACAGAATTGACATTTGGCAGTCCAGAACAGAGCTCAAGGTTGCCAAAATCACGTGCTGGGGTGTCTCTAGCCCCCAGCACAAACATGCAAATATCTCTGTATGTGCAGTGTTTGAAGCTGAAACACTGCACAAACAGATTGTTTCTTCCATGACCACATCAAGAAGCAGAAGTGATAATGGATGTTGGAGTAACCTTTTAACCTGCTCCTTGACAGACTTTGAGGCTTTGTGTATTCAGGACTCCTGTGCAGTTAGACTTATTTCTGTTTTTATAGAATGCTTCTTTGGGATAGACTCACACCACTGCCTTTGTGGGAGCCTAGGAGTGGGACTTGGGTCTTGATCTGAGAGCATATGAGAGGGGAAAAAAAATCTGTGCCATTAGAAACATAGAATGTCACGGCAGATAAGAACCATTCGGCCCATCTAGTCTGCCCAATTTTCTAAATACTTTCATTAGTCTTATAGTTAGGATAGCCTTATGCCTGTCCCACACATGCTTAAACTCCTTTATTGTATTAACCTCTACCACTTCAGCTGGAAGGCTACTCCATGCATCCACTACCCTCTCAGTAAAGTATATATCATAGTTCCATCTCTACATGGTGTCAGGAAAAAGAGCACACATTGTTAGCTAGGTAGTACCTAAAATTCAAAAAAGAATAAAATGGCACAAGTAATCTTAAAGTAACAACACCCAAAAAAGTGTCAAACCATTCCACATGCAGTAACCTAAAAAGAATCCTGATTAAAAAAAAACAAAAAACGAGTAAAGGTTTACTAGGTAGTACCACACCCCATGCATATTGTTTAAGTGGGGCCATTGTGGGGACTATAGTTGGTGGAGATGTGGAGAGGATACGGGAGATCTGTTACACATGTGGTAACCGTTTGAAAAGATTCATAGTCTCTTATTTTTTTCTATGGTGAATTGTTCTCCAGAAATGATGCTGTTGCATCATGTGCCTGCCCAAGACCAGGTATATTATTATTATTATTATTTATATAGCGCCACCAGATTCCATAGTGCTGTACAATAGGGTGGACTAACAGACATGTAATATAAGAAATCACTTATTGTCAGGCTACTAAATGCAGCCAAATCTCTCATTCCAGTAGGCTGGAAATCCCATGCACCAAAGTCTAACAACATTTTGTCAAATCGGTTTCCTTTGCTTCTGTATGCAGGCTCTTCATGGAACGTATGGCACCGAGTCCATTCCTGAGATTGGTTTTGCTTCTATTTTTTTGCATTCACTTTTACACTTTCTCCTCCCTTCCCCTCCTCTTACCTTTTTTTCTCCCCACATATCCCAGACACTGGCTTTAAAACCACTAACATTCCAGATGCTGTGGACTACATCTCCCAAAATGCTCTTACAGCCATAATCCCAGCAAAGTGTCAAGGGATCTGTAGTCCCCAACATCTGGAATGCCTGAAGGTTGTCTACCTCAGCAGTAGTTCTTAGTTGTATACTATTTGTTTATAGATGTTGTACTTTTTTTTCATTTGTAGCCTAGTTTCTTTTTTATACTATGCATCTGTAGTCATAACGATAACTTTTACTGGTTAGGTACTATCTTTTATATTGCATCATTTCCTTATCTTTATGTCCTTACTGTTACTGGAATGGACGTTTGTTCAAACATGTCTTGCTAACTGGTTATGTCACTCTTATTTTATTCTCCATAAAAATGTATAGGAAACCTATAGTCCCGAAAATAACATTTGTTATGATCGTAGATGTATACCTTATGTGTTGTCACCTGAATTCAGATTTGCTCATCCATTCTTTTCCCCCTCCTCCTAGTAATTTTGAAAAGAGAACACATGAAAACCATAAACATTCAGCAGTAGTCCGTTAAGTAAGCAGTTTTTACACACGCAACATTGACAAGTAAGTTGTAATAAGTACATGCTATGGAGATTTTAGATTTGGTTAAAGATGTTTTTACGATTTCTGTAATCTGTTAGTTTACTGACTTGACCTTGCTGCTTGCTGCTTGCTGTTTGCGATATTTGTAAACAAATAAAGCCATAACACAATTCCAAGGTTTGTCGAAGTAAATCAAAAACCAAGTCCGCAAAAGCTATCCTTAAGAATATATCTCTTCTTCCCTTTTCATCTCTTCTCAACACAGTAGTTATAATATAAATAAAATATATTTGAACAGTGGCGAAACTACCAAGGTTGCAAAGGTCGCTATTAAGAACAGGCACTGGAGTCCTGCCTGTCAGGGGAGGGGGCTCCCCATGCAAAACCGGTACTTAGTATATTGGCAATTTGGGAGCACTTTACGCTCAATCCCTCCCTCCCCCATGGTTTTGGCTCTCTGTGAATAAGTGAAAGCACTGTTGCTGGGTTACCTTTGCTAATGCTCTTACTGGAAAAGCGTTAATGTGGTCTGCACCTAACAGAGGAATAGACCACATGCTCTACCAGGGATTGAAATGAGGTAAGCAGGAGGGTGGTAAAAAAAATAATTTTAATGAAAATATTGTACACACAACCCCTACACAATCACAGTTATCCAACCCTATACACAATCACACTTATACAACCACACTCAGCCAGCCCAATACACACAATCAAATTTAACCAGCCCCACACAATTAGCCAAACACACATAATCACACTCACTTTTCTTTACGTATACATATGGCACTCCGTTAACCACCACATATCTTACTCAGGTGTTTTTCTTAGAGGGAAGGAACGACGGAGACCCTTCTTTTGTATTTCTACCAGGTCCACTGGTTCCTAGGTATACCGCAGGAATTGACCAGGTATATTGTTGAGATAGTTAAAAAAAAACTCTCTACATAATGTCATTTCAAGAAAATAAATTTATTTGAATCTTAAAGAAAAACAAAAGATGGAACACAGAAATAATTGCAATGAACATTAAATATAAACTGAAAGACACATTGGGTGAGATGAACTAATGGGTGATATGTTAAACAATGTTCACTCCAGTTAGAGACCTCTTTTCAGACTCTGTGTTATTTAATTGGTACCAGAGTATGTACGGTTACCATGTCTTATTACACATATTTAGTACACATTTTTATAGTATTTGTAGAACCGAGAGGTTGAAAATTCCCTGGAGTAAACACTATCCTACTTATCACACTTAATAACAGGGGTGGCCAAAAATGTGGATTAGGTGTTGTTGAACTTCAGCTCCCATGACCCTATATCATGCAAAATATCATGGGAGTTGTATAGACTGAACACTGAAGATCCATCATTTGACTGCTCCTGACTTAGTACATGTAACCCATAATAATGGTTTATAAAGTCTTGTGTAACCGAAAAAAGTACCAAACTGACATTCTGAGATTGATTGAGGTATTTAACTATTTTTGGCTATAAACTTTTTTTTCATTTAAGATAATAGTATAAGAGCTTTTTAATAAAACTTTTTAATATACTTTTAATAGGGTCTGTTCAACAGAAATGATTAAAATCCATATGTTGCATATTTAAATTTTCTTATTTTACATCCAGATAGGTCGAACATCCACAACAAACATTTAGTCATATTTCAAAACTGCACAAAACTACACTACATATGTAACATCAGCTTACACGCTACTTTTTGTTAAGATCCAACAATATTGTTGCAAATCTAAAATAGAGGCATAAGAAAATTGTGAAAATCCAGGTAATCTGAATATAGTTGACAATGGCTTTCATGCAATTGTAACTGAAAAATTTAAGGGGGAAAAAACACGATTAATGATCATTACAAAGTAATCAGAAGAGATTTAATATAACTACCATCTCAATTTAACAAATCTTTAAATAACAGAGAAACGGGAAAGTGCTTTAAATGTCAATCTGATTTTGAGACTGTTACTGTATAAAGTGACACATAGTGGCAGAAATTTGGCAAAAAGACAATGTGATAAACATGGCACTATTTCAACCTTATACTTAAACCAGTTACATAGTTCTAGGCAATGAGGTGTCAAAACTTGCTAATGACGTATGAGAAAACTAACTGGTTTGGTAAGAGATATGACGCAGTTTATGCCATACGTATGGTATGAGATGAATGGCGTCTTCGAAATGTGGTGATGCCATATAGCGTATGAAAAAAATTATGTATTGGTATAGACAGAGCACATTGCAAGAAAACTTAAAGGTTCTGACACCATAGGACATCCTGATCAATGGAAAATTGGAGCAAGTTTT
The DNA here is from genome assembly GCA_933207985.1 of Pelobates cultripes. Lineage (NCBI taxonomy): Eukaryota > Metazoa > Chordata > Amphibia > Anura > Pelobatidae > Pelobates > Pelobates cultripes. The sequence goes on from CAKOES020000182.1 coordinate 41,537, forward strand.
GTGAAAAAGTGTAAAATATTTTGTCAGTTTTCTTGATAAATACAGCCCAAATCAGTGCTCTCCTACAGATCTAGGCTGGGGGATATATCTCAGGATCCAATAACAGGCCAATATTCTGATGTTTAAATCAGGAGGATTGAGCCACTCCTTACTTCACGAATGCTAAAAAGGGAAACTGTAAAGCTGTGTCAGTAGACCTTAATGGCATGTCTAATTGTAAGATGTGACTAATATGATCAACACTTGTTGACAGTGAGGTCATATTTGCTTAAAGGGATACTATAGTGCCAGGAATACAAAGCTGTATTCCTGGCACCATCGCTTCCCCCCTCCCTTGCACCTCCATCCTTGTAAATAAAAGGTTAAAATGCCTTTAGTTACTTACCTTATCCCAGCACCGATGTCCCTCGCCGATGGGTCAATTCTCAGTCCTGTCCGATGTCCTGTGACGTTCGGGTGCTAATGCACATGCGCGGCAAATGCTGCATGTGCATTTGACCTCCCCATAGGAAAGCATTGAACCAATGCTTTCCTATGGGAAAAAATCTGACGCTGGATGTCTCCATCCAGAGCGTGAGGACATCCAGTGTCAGATACCGGACCAAAG
>CAKOES020000183.1:0-41781 GCA_933207985.1 Pelobates cultripes
GTATAGTCCGCGGGTACAGAGAGCAGCTGTCTCCTGTAGCCGGCCGGACTAACAGGAAGTGCACACATCAATGCTGCAGGGATCGGCCACGCTACAGTGAGGAAGCTGACAGGAGGGATCGCTGAGCGCTCCCTCCTGTCATTTAGTACGCCACTGCCATAGATGCAGAAAAGGCCTTCGACAGGGTCCGGTGGCAATTTCTGTTCTCGGTATTGAGGAGTATGGGCTTCCCGGAAGGATATATAACGATAACGAGAGCGATGTACCATAATGTGCAGGTACAGATAACGGGAGCCCCACTGAACCCTTTTAGGCTATACAATGGAACCAGACAGGGGTGCCCTCTTTCCCCCCTCCTCTTCGTATTGGCATTGGAGCCTTTGCTACAAGCGATACGTCGGCATCCGAACATCAGAGGTGTTAAGAGTGGGTTACAGAGAATTTACAGTATCGGCCTACGCGGACGATGTCCTCCTGACCGTTACGAACCCGACGGAATCGATGTCGGCATTACAGGAGGTAATAACAGAATACGGTAAGGTATCGGGATACAAAGCAAATATCCAGAAGTCCAGTGCTCTTCCAGTCGATCTCTCGGAGGCCGATACTGCTTGGATTCGGGAGACCTACCAAATCCGGATGGAAACAGACTCCCTGAAATACTTGGAGATTCATCTGACAGCAGATCCCGGATGTATATAACTTGCTAACTACGTTCCCATGATTAGAGCATTGATAAGAGACCTAGAAAAGTGGACGGATAAACCTATCTCTTGGATAGGACGGATTAATTCTGTGAAAATGAACATCCTTCCACGCATATTATTCTTATTTCAGGCATTACCTGTCCGCGTCGCAAAAACTCAACGGATTCCTTTACAAAGATCGATAGGAGATTTTATTTGGCATAGAATTTCCAAACAAATACTGTATAGACGCAAAGACAGAAGGTGGTTGGGCCTCCCGAATCTATATTTCTACTATCTCGCAGCACAATTAACGCAGGTGGCCATGTGGCACTCCCCGCCGGAAGAGAGAAGGTGGGTGGAAATGGAGTCTATGATGGTGGAGTTGGATGTTCCCCAGTTCATGATGTGGGTCCCCAAGGAACATAGACCTGTAATACGTGTGACTTGTCCAGCCATACTCAACTCGATCCAAATATGGGATGCATGTAATACCAAATACGGGCTGGCATCATCCCCCTCCCCTCTGACTCCAATACTTAGAAACTGAGAGTTTCTGCCCGGAATGGCGCCCATCGAATTCCAAAATATAGAAAGAACCGTACTACAACAACTCCACTAGTTATATCAAAATGGAGAGATCTCCAACAAGGCAATCACTTAACCCAATGTGTTTTTTTAGATATGTTCAGATCCGTGACTTCGCAAGAAGACCACACCTTAAAACAGCAGCCCTGGGAAGGCTAACCTTCTATGAGAGGCTTTGCCTGTTGGGGCGGCCCCCAAGGGTATGATCATGCTTTTATATGCCCACCTATGCAGAAAATGGAGAATGGGGAAGACTGACATATACAGATCAATGGGAGTCAGACCTAGGGGAGGTCTTGGAGGCAGTTGAGTGGCAGGAGATATGGCAGGCGAATGCCACCATTTCAATAGGTGTCACTCTGCAGGAGCAAACGTGGAAAACCATCCTTAGATGGTACACCACGCCGGTAAAGCTATATAAAATGCATAAAATGGACACTGATGACTGTTGGAGGGGTTGCGGAGCCCGTGGAACATACATCCACATGTGGTGGGAAAGATATGTAGCTTCTGGAGGACCATGGAGGATCTGCTGAAACAGACATTTGACCGGCCCCTGGGCATGGACCTGTGGATCTACCTGTTAAATAGATCACTGGACAGATGGACTAGGAGAGAACAGAAATTAGTACATAAAATAACTCTGAGCGCACGCTAAGCAATAGCGACCACATGGCTCTCACCAGAGGGCCCAGAATTCCCGGGGGTAATATCTAGGATCAGAGAATGTAGAATTATGGACGACCTGACAGTGAGAGTAAGAGGGACGACAGCGGCATTCCAAAAAATTTGAGAACCATGAGACAACAGTTTAGTGGGTTCGAGCGGAGACTGACAGGGCCTGGTTTTTGGATGTCAGACCCGAATTAGTAATAAAAGACCCCTCCTCACGGGGGACATAATTATTGTGCTACCATTGGGGGGGCCTCTGCCCTCCCCCTACCCCCCCCCTTTGCTCACCCTTTCCTGACTCTATATCTTCTTTCATTTCTTTTTTTTAGAATTTCATACTTTTCCTGTCTCATCTTGTTTTTTGGTCCTTCCCTGGTTTTTCTCGGGAATGAGACCTTTTTTCTTTTTCCAGGCATGATCACACTGTCAGAGGAACAAGGAAGCTCATGAGTTAGATTAGTTATTGAATAGCATGGGCTACTCATATCGCCTAAATGCCTGTCCTTATGAAAATATAAAAACCCTCAGTTGACGGCAGGTGCCAATGGTTTTTAAGGAATGGGCATGTATTGTATTTGTTGAACTGTGAAAGCCCAAAAGTTAATGTACACTTGCTATGTCTATTGAGTGAAAAATAAATAATAATAAAAAAAAAAAAAATATATATATATATATGTAAAAAAAAGAGAAAGAGAAAAGGTGGCGCTAAAATCTAGTAAAATATCAGAAATTTGACTGTTTAGTCGCTAAATGTTTAGTCACTAAATAACACTTAAACACAAAGGTTATAACTGGAGATAAGGTGATTGCGCACACATTGGTAAATGGTTTTCTTCTTTTTAGTGTACAATCTCAAGGTTCTGTAAATATAAAAAAACAACATAGGGCAATATGTATCAACACAGTATGTACAATAAAATCTTGGAACACTCACAATATTTAGAGCCTTTATGAGTTGGCACTAGACTGTAAAAGCAGGTACATCAATCAGATGTAGATTTGGAGATATATATTCAGGTCCCCAAGAAGGTGTTGAAATTCCTCTGTGAAGTAAATCAGGAACCAGGAAGATAAAAAGGTAAATAATTTTATTGGGCGACATAAAATTAAAGAGTACAACACGTTTCAACCTATAGCAGGTCTTCCTCAGGTGCAGGTATCTCATGAAGTGAGCATATATTGCTTTATATATCATGCAAATAATGACAAAACAATTACACATGTGAAAAAAGGGGCTTGGCATTCCCTCCCACTTCCGGTCCTGACCCTTTTTGGAAGTTGGAGGGATTCCTGATTTACGTCAGAGAGCACCACCCAAGTACAGGTTTTATAGTGTTTTGGGAATTTGCAGGGTCAAATTTAGCACATTACATTTTTAAGTTTATACACATTGAAATTTGCCAGACTGGTTATGTTGCTTTTGAGACTGTATGGTAGTCCAGGAATGAAAATTCCACCCTTAATGGCATACCATTTGCAAAAGTAGACAACCCAAGGTATTACAAATGGGGTATGTCCAATCGTCTTTAGTAGCCACTTAGTCACAAACACTGGCCAAAGTTAGCATTCTAATTTGTATGTGTGTGAAAATGCAAAAAACTGATTTGAACGCTAATTTTGGCCAGTGTTTGTGACTAAGTGGCTACTAAAAAAGACTGAGCATATCCCATTTGCAATAACTTTGGTTGTCTACTTTTGCAAATGGTATGCCATCATGGTAGTAATTCTCATTCCTGGGCTACCATACGGTCTCAGAGGCAACATGACAAATCTGGCGAATTTTAATGTGAAAAAATGGAAATTATATTACACTCTAACTTTTGAAAACACCATAAAACCTGTACATGGGGGGTACTGTTATATTCGAGAGACTTCGCTGGACATAAATATTAGTGTTTCCAAATATTGAACAATTATATTGTCATTGAAAGTGCTATTTGTGTGTGAAAACTGCTAAAAACTGGACTTTCACAGACAATATCATTGTTGTGATATGTTTTACGGTTTTGAAACACTAATATTTGTGTTCAGTGAAGTCTCCAGAGTAAAACAGTAGCCCCTATGTACAGGTTTTATCGTGTCTTGGAATTTAAAAGGTTAAATATAGGGCTTGCAAACCATATTCTCTGGGCTTTTTTCCTGGGTTGTCAGGCAAGTCCCTCAAATTGTAATTAATGAAATGACTTAATCATGTAAAAATTATATATATATATATATATATATATATATATACACATACATACATACACACACACACACGCACTCACTGCGTATTCCAATATTAGCCTGGTGCTGATCAGCAAAAAACATAGAAAGGTAAAAGTAGATAGCACTCCTTGGTCTTTCTTGTAAGTAAAAAATAGCTTTTATTGCTCCAAGTTAAAAGGACCTTTTAACTTGGAGCAATAAAAGCTATTTTTTTACTTACAAGAAAGACCGAGGAGTGCTATATATATATATAGATTTTTTTTTTTATATAACGTTATTCTAAATGCATTTTGATTTAAATATATATGTATATAAATATCAAAATACAGTTAGAGCAAAAGTATACAGGTTTATAATTTTTTATAAATTTAATTGTATCTTTTTAATTTTCTTATTGAGATATATTTATTTATATGTATATTATTGAAATACACTTAGAATAATAGTTTGTGTGTGTATGTGCATATAAAAGTTCTTAGCTCATATACATAAGATCTAAGTACTTTAATTTACTTTATTAAACTTTTTTTTTTTTATATTTTCCTTACTTCTAAATCTTTTTTTACAGGCAGCAGGGGGACAGCCTGAGAGCTCAGGCAGTACCCCGGCTGGCACTGCATGAGCCGGCTATTCCGGCCATGTGATCGCAAGGACCCCGCGATCACATGGCCCTGGAGGGCCGGATCATGCAGAAGGGGGCTGCCTGGGCTCCCAGGCAGCCTCCAGAATCGCGACAAACGACATGGGATCAGCAGATACCCGGTAAGTCCCCTGGACGGCGTGGACGTTCTATACCGCCCTCCGGTTTTTAGGACCGCCCAAAAAAGGACAGCAAATAACGCCCGCTGTCTTTAAGGGGTTAATGATATTTTCAAGACGCTTCTTGCAAGACTCTCCTGTGGGCAATGTAACCCAACCCCCTAATGCTATTAGCCAATAGTAGCCCCTGACTAAAGAGGCCAATAGCATGCCTCCACTCATGGTCAGCTGGCTTTGCTGTCCGAATGGCAACACAATGGAAATTACGGAAATTCATTCTTAAAGGACAATAGGCATGTGCAAAACTGGCTGAAACAGGCCAGATTTCACACCAGCCCCATTTTCTGACATGTCTAGATGATCTCAAGTAAGCTTCTCTAAACAGTTACCAACAGAATTAAAGATACTAATTTTTTTCCTCCATATTATTTTGGCTTACCCTCCACTCCAGAAAAAGAAGTGCTTTCACAAAGGCAGTAGCTAAAGAAGCTGGAATCTCTCTCCCAAGTGTTGATACCTGCTTGGGAGAGGAGCTGTAGAGGCAGAGGGGATGATACCTGCCTGGAAGGAGGGAGCAGTAGCCTGGTCCAGGGAGGAAGAGACCCAAGGCAAGCTTCCGCGACTGAGTCTTGTCTTTATCAGTGTGATTGTGTGTACTTATGCTTAACAGAATGTTTGTTTAGCATTGTGTGTGTACCTGGCACTGTGTCTGGAATTTGTGTGTGTGTCTTTTTGGGTGAGTTTGTATCTCTCTTCCAACAAAATGCTGGAAAATCTTGGTGAGTGTGTGTGTGTGTATATATATTGTGGGGATATTTATGGGATAATAATAGTAACAGTGAGAATTGCCCACTAATTCAATTCTCAGATCCCAAAGAACGTTTATCGTGTTAAGTGGAATGTATTTCATATAATAATATCACAATGTATAAAAATAGATTTTTATTTATAATAACAAATAATTAACAAATAATATTATGTAACATGCATAACAATAATCAATGAATATCCAGTACAAAATTATATGCAATACAAAGGGATGGGTATTACGTTTCAATGGCTAACTAGCATTTTCTGTCAAGAATTCTGACGATTTATGACTAGCTTTAACACAGGCTGAAAGTGAAACTTTTCACAGCGAAGAACAGAATTCCTCAGAGTGCAGCGTAAGGTCGTAAAGTTTAGCAGACAGTTAGAATAACCCTTTCAATGCTGGCTAGATCTCCTAGGTAGTTAAGATCTATTCTTATGTAAATTTTAAATAAAATAACATTTAAACCAGTTTAAATTCATTTTCTTAAACCATCCATAAGAGAATTTACCACATTATATAAGCAGATTTTTAATTTGTCTAAAAGATATCTATCTTAATTTAGAGCAAATCAATACACCTGGATAAAAACAGCGGTATGCTAACACGTGATAATATCACATCAATATATAATTATTCTTAATTCCACCTGCAGAATGGAATGTTTATAACTATATATTCTTAGTTAACTAAGATTTCTTAATATGGAAATCTGACCGTGCTTTATCCAGTCATATATAATGCTATTAATACATTTTAATTAATTTAATTTAATTAAATGAAACCAGTATAATTACCAGTTGAGTAGATATTTCATCCGATTGGTAGTCTCTCTGCATGGAGGTGTTGGTTAGAAAGTCAGTAAATTCTAAGTGTTAGAGTTTTAGGAGTAGAGTGTTATTCTCAGATGTTGTCCGAGTTGGAATCCCCAAACTTCCAATTCCTCTCTTTTCTCTTTTGCATATCTTGCATGTGCCTCCTCTCGTATCTTTCTTGTCTCTCTATCTTCCCTTTGTCTTAACTTTTAAAGGGCCAGACTCTCTGTACGTCATCAGTTGATAACCCAATAGAAGCACTAGAGGTGTGGTTATCTTCCAGATCGCAAATTAGTTATTTGGTCTGTAGAGGGCAGTCTTGTCCCACTAAACATACCTATCCAGGAAAGAGTTAACTTTTCCTGGTGGCTATTTTGACGTCATTTTGCGTTATCTTTATAGCGCCATAATTTAAAATTTCAAAGGGTTTCTTAAATTTTGTCCAGACTTAGCGTCTGCAATTCCTGCCATAATTTCTGATATGACAGATCATGAACTAAGTTTACCCTTTTCCATACAATGGTACCTTATATATATAGACAGTTAAATATTAAATTATTTACTCTTCTCTGTCACAATTGTCTGGGTTTAGATTTGATTATATTCCATTAGCATTAGACAGTCTGTCCAACCCCCTTCCTTATCACTTGTTTGTATATACTATGCATTCCTCAGATCTGGGAAAGTGGTTAGCTTACAGATAGAAATATAGTGTCTTTTTGTTAACTTGAAATAACAAAATGGAGTCTGGTCTGTTCAGAGTGACTCAGAATATACACTTTTAGTTTCTATCATAGCACAAAATGTCTGCCGATATAAATACTCTGACATAACCCCCCTTTAGTGCATTTCATAGCCAAAATTAATTTAGCTTATGAATAAGCACTATAGAAGTTATCAGACATATTGTGCAATCACATCATTTCTAACATAGGCCCGTGCGTGGAATGAACATTTTTGTATATATTTGTACCTGTAAAAGTTTTGAACTTTACACTTAGTACAATCAACCATAATATCATTATTATCATAGCACACCCAATAACAATCTTAACATGGATGAACCAGTCAACACGAGCAATAAGGTCAGTATCTAGCTCAGAGTATTTAAATGTATCCACAGAAATGTTATCTTTTCTGATTGACATTTGGATAGTGTGGTTGGGCTTGTGGTCCAGCAAGAATTTTAGATTAGGATCTAGAGGGATATCTAGATTCTGGAAGGGATCCACCATCTCAATAGCACTTTCGATGACGTCAGTGTACACTGGGTATAGCGTAACGTCACCGATGGTGATACGAGAGTCGTGGGGTACCTTGATCAGTGAGACAGGTGCTGGTAAGGCAATTACTTTATTAGTCACCTGGTCCCTGCGAAAAACACTTATGTTTTTAAGACACGTGCTTACCAACCATTTATCTTTTACTAAGATAGCATGTACTAACGCATTACTGTCGGTTTTTGACATAGTTACTTGACATGTTTCAGAGCCATGTTTAAGGTACTCGATCCCACACAAAGCATTGGTAGAATCGTACACAAAAGGTTTTCCATCACATTGGAAATTATTGTCTTTGAATTTCTCACAGTCATTCAAAATGGGTATAGAATACCAATCTGGTACCCATGGTTGAAAAGCCAAAACATCTGGGGTTTGGACTTTTACGTGGATATTTTCCTTCCATGTACCGACATTGTAGATTGTTTTCATTTGAAAAATGTTTTTGGGAGTTACATATGGTATGGCCAATAAAAAGCAAATCTCCATACGTTCCGGATCAATTAAGAGAGGTATAGCGCTCCCCATCTCAAAGGCCAGATTTAATTGCATAGGCTCAATTGTCTCTCCATCCACATTGGCAAGCATCGCATGAACAATATCCTTGGATACAAAATACAGAGGTATGCGTCCCCCTGCCAATTCGATCATTCCAGTTTGCACTTCGTCAAGAAAAGCAAGTGTGTGGAACAATATTGGGTCATGCAGAAATAAAAGTTCACGCTTGAATAAGTCATGACTTTGGTGCAACTCAGTGGATTTGGCAATTAACTCTGAATGCAAATTTGTTGTAACAACTGTGTCTTCCACAATAGTTAACACGTCTTGGAGAAGTGTTCTTTGCTGTTGTATCACCTGATGAATATCGTTAATGTGTTGCTTTAGCGCATAGATTTCCATATCCAGCTTTTGGACAGTAATAGAGTTGGCTGCAGACATTCCAGTTGCGACAACTGCACCGACAGTGGCACAAACTAATGCAACAATTATAGCGGTGAGGAACCTTTTGGGTCGGTTGCTCATCGGAATAGAACTGGATACAAATGGTTTCCGGGCTTGCTCCAAGATGTTTCGCACACGGTCCTGTGCTCTTTGAGGTGCATCTGGTACCAAGTCTGTAACTCAGGAAGCTGCATCGATGAAATGTTGTATGCCTTCTCGATGGAAATCTTGGGGTCCAAGCTGACGAACACACGTCTGGTCAGGATCCTCTTCTCTGTTAAGATGAACCCTGGTGTCTCTTGAATCAGGATGCGGGAGGATGGTCCCATCTCTGCAATCGGGTCGGTCCGTAGCTCTTGGCACAGGAGCAGTACGATCCAGAAACACGTCACATCCTTCTTGGACATCTTTCGACAGTCACGGATCAGGAACTCGTTTCAGACTTATCTACTAATGATTCAAGGTTTGTTAAGCATACAAACTTATAACAGTGTGACATCACTTGGCCTAGGACACATTATTATGATTCATCAACATATGTATTCTGTCTAATTCTATTTTTATAACTTCATCCCTTACTACATTTATTACTGACTCTTCAGCAATTTGCCTATAGCATTTAAACAAGCTAGTAACCTGCTTATAAAATGTAGTTATTGGATGGCAAGGAAATGGTTAATGACATGAACGTACATGAGATCATGGCACATCACAACATTTCACATCATACTATACCACGTGAATCAAGCATTCATCCAGGTTAGTCGTTCACCCTTCTGCATCCGAATCCACACCTATAATCCTTAATTGAGATTTAGGATGACAAGCACGCAACTGGTTAATGTGAACCCACTTTTCAATAAAATCACCATCCTTAGGAATTTTTATCTTATACGCTACTGGGGAAATTTTGTCAATAATGACATATGGCCCTTTCCAAGAAGGTAAAAATTTCTTTTCCTTACTTGATTTCGCGCAAAGTTATACAGATAGACTTGATCTGTGATCTCATATTCCTTTTTCGTGGTTTTTAAATCGTAATAGGTCTTAACCCCTGTCGCTGCTTTTTCTAGATTCTTTTGGGCAAAAGCAAATGCATGCTGTAAATGCTTGCGCAAATCTTCGATATACTGATGCGTAGTGGCAGCATTGATCAAGTTATGATCCGAAGTACGATATAGTAAATGCTGTGGTAAAACCATCTTTCTTCCTGTCATCAATTCAAAAGGTGACAATTTGGTAGCAGTGCTAGGTGTAGCTCTAATCGCCATTAAAACTAGGGGCAATTTAATGTCCCAGTCTTTACCAGACTCCTTAACATACTTCTTCAGAATATTAACGATAGACTGGTTATATCGCTCTACCCCCCCGCTAGACGCAGCGCGGTATGCAATATGTAGCTTTCGTTTAACACCTAGAATGTTCCACATCTTAGCCATTACTTCGCTGGTAAAATGACTACCTCTGTCTGACTCAATTCTTTGAGGAAGACCGAACCTGGAAAAGACATGGTTAATCAACAAAGTGGCGCACACGGTACTCGTGTTCTCTTTACAAGGCAAACATTCTATCCACTTTGTGTACATACATGTAACGGTTAACATGTATTTGTTACCTCTTGAAGATCTTGTTACAGGACCTATAAAGTCAATTTGAATATCAGACCAGGGTAATGACACCCCCCTCTTCTGAAGTGGTGCACGATGGGTTGGACCATGGGGTTGATATTGCGGACAAATCAAACATCCCTGACAGTATGTCTTAACATCCCTTAACATGTGTGGCCAATATGCATAATCACGCAATATCTCATATGTGATCTTATCACCACGATGCCCAGATGTAGGTGCATCATGTGCGTGTTGGAGCATTAACCCTCTGTATACAATTGGGACTACCCATTGTTGTATACCATGTTTAGAAGTTCTGACCAGTAACCCATCCATGATACTAAATTGGACTTTATATCTCATCAAGATTCGTAAATCTTCATTATTTTTGCAATCCTCATCTGTGATGGGATTGGCAGTAGGGTCTTCTATATGTTTATAGAATATGCCTATGACGGGATCATTCTTTTGGCTAGTAATCAGGTCCTCACTAGGAGCTTCTTGACTCCATTGCACAACGTTTAAGTCGGCATTATCTCTAGCCTGTCGTCTAGTTATGGCTTCAACATGAATTGAACCCATAAGATCATCAATGTTTAGGGTTTCACCATTGATGGCAGCTTGTTTTGCCAGTGAATCGCTAAGTCATTACCATCCTTGTCAATACCTTCTATTTTAGAATGGCCTTTGGTTTTCTTCCAATATATGGATAAACCATTTTCCTTAACCAGCTCATCGATTTTACAAAACAATTTCCCATGTTTAACAGGTTTGTTATTGCTTTTCAGCATTTGGTTACGTTTCCAGCTAGGCAGATATTCGACGAAACTGTTGCGAACATAGTTGGAATCAGTTATAATAACAAATTCTTTGATACCATATTCTATTGCCATTTGAATGGTCTTATATACTGCACAGAGTTCGGCTATCTGACTGCTTTTGGGACCAATATTGTATCCTATAGATACATTAGGATAATCACCTGTCCAGGCGATTCCGATACCTGCAACTAACTTCCGTTCAGCACCAACGACGTGGTGATATGAACAACCATCAATGTATACCCACGGTAGTGGTCGACAGTATTCCTCGTCATAAACTTTATAAGGAGATAGCAATTGCTCTTCTAGGAAATCATCTCCGGTGTCATTATCATCCAGAGATGGGGCAGTACAGTCATGCAATTCTGCTAAACCTTGGGCAACTGGGCTTCTCTTATTATGTTTATAACGGACTTCTAACGGCCATCCCTGTAAGGATAGAGTCCATGCAGTAATCCGACTGTTAGAGAGATTACCGTCTCTAATTCTTTCACTCTGCAGATACTGTAGAGGTTGGTGAGCTGTTTCTACAATTATTTTCTCACCTTGGATATAGCTACGAAAATTTTGTAGTGCCCATACAGTCGACAATAACGCCTTCTCACACGTGTTGAATTTAACTTCAACAGGTGACAAAGTCTTGCTAGCATATGCAATAACCTTGTTTAAACTGTCCTGCTTCTGATACAGAACAGCACTTATGCTTAAATTGGTATAACCTGTCTCCAGATAGAAAGGTCTACCCCCCTCTGGGTATGCTAAACAGGGTGCCTGAGTGAGCTTCCTCCTCAGTTCACTTACCGCTTGGTCCTGAGGCTCGCCCCAGTTCCAGGTGGTTTCCTTTTTAAGCAGGTGTAAGAGTGGTTTAGTTATTTCTGCATAGTTATCTATAAACTTACGGGAGTAGTTAGTCATACCAAGGAACGATCTTAATTCCCTGATGTTTGAAGGTGTTTTAGCCTTTAGTACGGCTTCAACCTTCTTCCTCTGGGGATTTAATCCTTCAGAAGTTACCTCATGTCCGAGGAAATTGACATGGGTGCGACACCATTGTGCCTTTTGTAAAGACAGTTTAATCCCTGCCTCTCTTAACTGAGTGAGAACATGTCTAATCTCTAAGATATGCTTATCAAAGGAAGTGCTTTTCAGCAAGACATCGTCGACATATGATAACGTTCCTCTCTCGAGTGCGTCAGGCATAGCTTTATGCATGAACACAGCGAATTCATGACCAGAGTTTATATAACCGAAAGGCATACGGGTCCAGGTATACTGCTGCTTTCCAAATGTGAAGGCCAATTTGTATTGGTCTTCATTATGGACTGGTACAGTCCAATATCCCTGCGCACAGTCAATGGCAGTGAATATTTTGGATCCCTGCATTTGTACCAAACATTGGTCTATGTATGGTGTTGGCCAACCAGACATATAGACGCGTTTATTTAGCTGTCGTAAGTCAGCGCATAAACGCCATTGTCCATTAGGTTTCAGAATCCCCAAGATCGGATTATTATACGAACTGTGCACTGGACGTATAATGCCCCTTTCCTTTAAATTCTGAATGATGTCTTGTAGACCATCATATGATGCTAATGGGAGTCTATATTGTTTGATAAATACAGGTGGTAAATTTGGATCAGTTTGTATTCTGGCTACGTGGAGGTTAGTTAACCCACAGTCGTAGGAATCTTTGGCAAAAATATCTTGGAATTCCAAAAGGATTTCCTTTAGCTGCTGTCGCTCAGCATCATTGGAGCAACCGTCAGCTAAAGATATTTGCTCTTCTAGCCTTTCCTGAAATCCTGGAAAGATTTCAGGCTGGCCTATCTCATAAGCTTCTTCAAGCCTAGAAGTTAGGTCAGTTCGGTGTTGACTTACCTTTTCTCTTTGGTCGAGATACTCTTGTGATTCCTGCTCATTGAGCGGATGATCGAAGGTGATAGATGCTTCTTCGATTTTACACGAGCCTTCTTCAACATTGAAGGGATACACAGATAGGATAGTAAATAATCCTTCTGGGGAGGAATGGAATATTTGATGGACAATTTCGTCCTCAGTTAAGTATTCTTCAGGGATGAGGCCTATAATTTGGTTTTGGAAACCAAATGTATAGTACTCAGCATCCAATGCTAGACCTAATAATGTTCCTTTTGGTAAAGTAACACTATTGGGTGTAACATTCTTGACCATGATATAGGTGGGATTCTTACCAATACTTACCATTGGTGTATGTGTTACCACCATCCCTAATTGTTGTATCCTATTGGATAAACAGATTAGGGCATCAGAGTTTTCTAATCTCTGACCCTCCTTGACCTGTATGGGTAAAAGAAAGTTACTTGTCCCCTGTGGAATGGTTATGTCATCAGGAACTTGGATACTTACCGCATATGGGAGTATTTGTCCTGATTTCAAGGCGTTTTCCTCGTGAAGGTATCCACAAGGATTACCTTTTAACCTGGTCCACAAGTTGGAATTAATCAGGTCAAGGTGTATGGCAAAGCGATGTATGACATCATTGCCAACGTAAACCTGATAGCGAGGTTCGTCTATCACTAGGAATAAATGTTTAACTGTCTTATTTCCGATGGAAATAGATAGTAAACATTTTGCTATCACATTGTGACTCTCTGATTCGCCATCCAGATTCTGGATCCACCTGTCATGTGGGGAAGCGTACCTGATCATTTTAGGATTAGCGATCTGTTTTAACAGACTTCTGCTAATATAGCTGTTCTCACTCTGTAAGTCCAGCCTTGCATTCCTACTTCTTCCTAAGTCATTTATTTGCATAGGAAAGAATAAGTTGTTATTAACCCTTTCAATTCTGGCAAGGAATTGAGCATGACCTGCCAGATCTACAGATTCAACATAGTCCCTGTGGAGAGAAATGGTTAAAACATCACCTTCCAGAGAGACATTCTGGATCCTCTCTGGAGCAATTCTTACGGAATGCTCATCTACAGGTGCGATTGCATCATTCACCTGCAGGATAGTCACGTCAGGTGACTGACTATTTCTAAAATGTACCTCAATTGAGTCAGGTCTTTCTTCTATCACATGGCAGTTACGATCAGATTGAACATGTGATTTCTCATAGGTTATGGGAACCTTAGCTTGTGACCATACAATTCCATTTACACAGTCAATAATTGTGTTAAGTCTTCTGAGTATGTCTATACCCAGAATCAGTCGGTCATAGGGGAGATCTACCACTATCACCGGGTGTCTAAAGGTTTTGTTACCTATTTTAAACTTTAACCAGGTATTGCCAATAACATGAAGGGCATTTCCTCCTACACTCAACAGAGCATTGGGGAAACCTCTTAGCTTCGGCTTATCCGTTGCTAAGTCCATTACCTGCTGGAAGTAGGTATTGGATAAGATAGTGGCTTGTGAACCAGTATCTATTAACCCTTTAAAAGGCTGGGGTAGCGAATCCTGTATTTCTACAGACATGTAGTACCTTCCTTCATGTTCTTCTAATTCACATAAGAATTTAGAATGTGTCAACATATTACTTGTTTTCCATACATTACCGGTCACAGCAGTAGTTTCTACCTGTACTGAGGAATGCTCAGTCTTACCCACAGGCCCATCCTTTTTAGGAATATCTTGAACTGTCAAGCGGGAACTAGTGGTCGGCATCTCATCAGTTAACCCTTTCAGGTCTGGATCCTGGAAACTAGTGGCTGCTGGGGCTACTTTAGCCTTTGGCTGAAATGAAAAAACAGAGGAACACGTTGCGCCTCCTTCACCCGGAAGTGAAGTGACGGTATAGGCAATAGGTTTTCTAACACAACTATTGTTTGTTTGACTGTTAGTACTTGGAAAGGAAACAGGGTTAGGCATTACATCTACTGATAACCTAGCCTGTTTAGTCACAGTGGCTATTATTGCTGCGGCACCTGTTGTTGTTGCGGTTGCACAGGTAGTTCTGCAATTGGAGCTATCCCTAAAAAAGGATTTAGAGCAAAGACTTGGTTGATCTTTGTCATTTCCTCCATTAATTTGCCCATCTGGTCAGTCAATTGACCAACCTGACGACGCAAATTATTTCCCCCATTGCCGTTTTGTCTTTGCCCATTAGAATTTGGCTGGGATGGCTGAGACTGTTGGGAGTTATTGGAAGCAGATTGGTTGTTTCTGTTTCCATATCTCCTATTTCCCTGAGGATTCCTTCTCCATTGGGAATTGCCTTGGTTCTTATTAACCCAGGAGCGTTTATTCCCATTGGCTTTGGATCTTTCAGAGTTATTATCAGAGGAATTTGCAGAATTGCTTCTAGCATTTTCCTGTTTCTGAGGTTTTGGTGTTTTCAAAACCTCGGAATAGGTCCTCTTTTTCTGTTGGGTTTCTAAACCTAACTGAATTTTAGTCTCTGACACCATTTTATCACCAGGTTTCTTAACCTTTGGCTGATTTTCGTCATGTGCATGGTGTATAGTATACAATTCATGCACTGACTGACTAGCCATTCTAATGGTAACTTACAATCGTAATCTCTTGCGAGATTCATTTGTATGTTTACTGGCATGGCATGAAAATACAGATCTTTGAAGTCTGTGCTTTCATACCTGGGTTTTCTTTGGGCCACGGAGTATGCATTTTTAAGAATTATTAAAAATTCTCTGGGGCTTTGATCTGGACGGCACTTTAAGTTATAAAGCGCCCTCTTTGCAGAGGCAATGGTTTTATACTTACCATATTCCATGATTATTTCATATTTCATCTTGGACCAGGACATTAACTGTATAGCTTGAAGACTTTCTAGATAAACACGGCACATTGAATCAAAGGTCCATGTAATGAACCATTTCTTATGAATGTCATCATACATGCCCAATGAATTCATTGCTCTATCATAATTTTCCAGATGTTCAGATATGTTTCCTGAACCTCTAGAAAATTGTGGGACAGTCTCTCTAAGGAATTTGATGACCTTTGGTGTTTCATAAACAGGCGTCGTTGATTTACGATCTCTGTTTCTGTGTTTGGGTAAACGTCTATGCGATCTGTCTGCTGAAGAGGAATTAGACCCGTACAACAGTGCAGATGGCATATCAGTTACATGGCCTTCAGAGTGGACAGTGCAATCACTTTCACTCCCATCACTCTGAGCTTCTTGTTCACTGTCACAACTCTGATCTGCATCAGAATTCTGCCAGTGTACAGAACCATGTCTGTTTTCATTCCTATCACCTTGAATCTGATTCTTTCTGTCAAGCTTGGCCAGGACAGTCTTTTCAAACTGTTCTGCCCAAGATTGCCAAGAACCTACAGGTGTTTTCTCAGAATTACTCACCTCTTTTCTTAGAGACTGTTTTATGAAAACCTGGTCTGGTGTGTGAATATCAGGGAATTGAGAAGAATCACTTGGGTCTTTTCCCAGTAATTCTTCACTTCCCTTTTGATATTCATCTAGCTGCATCTGTATCTGTTTTATCTGTTCATCATAATCATCCACCATTTTGCTCATTCTTTCCAGTTTATTAAAAAGGTCAGAGTTTAGAGCCCGAAGGAGATTATTTTCATTAGACAAAGTTTTGAACCTGCTTTGTTCGAGCACCAGGTCTTTCTGACACTCGTCCAATTTACGTTCTATCTCATTATGCTTTTTTAACATAATAGAATAACCCAATATGAAAAACGGGCATGATTTGGTAACAGATCGCATTGTAGACTCTTCATCTATTTGGCTAAGATATTTAACCATAGGTGAATCAGCCGATCTATCATGAATTGAATCATCAACCTGTTTTTTTATTTGGAGTATCCACTCTGGATAATCAACTTTAATATTTAGATATTGATATATGATGCTTAAGGGAAAACCTTGCATTTCCGCTAACTTCTTCCCATTCTCTGATTGAGATGAAGCGCTAGATTCAGCCATATTTCTATACAGTGATTTAATCTCAATACAAAACTCTTTTCTATATCAAGATTAAATTGCATGAATTACACCAATATTATTATTATATATGAAATACAATTTCAACTTAAACGATCTCAGCACCGTGCCTCCAATATGTGGGGATATTTATGGGATAATAATAGTAACAGTGAGAATTGCCCACTAATTCAATTCTCAGATCCCAAAGAACGTTTATCGTGTTAAGTGGAATGTATTTCATATAATAATATCACAATGTATAAAAATAGATTTTTATTTATAATAACAAATAATTAACAAATAATATTATGTAACATGCATAACAATAATCAATGAATATCCAGTACAAAATTATATGCAATACAAAGGGATGGGTATTACGTTTCAATGGCTAACTAGCATTTTCTGTCAAGAATTCTGACGATTTATGACTAGCTTTAACACAGGCTGAAAGTGAAACTTTTCACAGCGAAGAACAGAATTCCTCAGAGTGCAGCGTAAGGTCGTAAAGTTTAGCAGACAGTTAGAATAACCCTTTCAATGCTGGCTAGATCTCCTAGGTAATTAAGATCTATTCTTATGTAAATTTTTAAATAAAATAACATTTAAACCAGTTTAAATTCATTTTCTTAAACCATCCATAAGAGAATTTACCACATTATATAAGCAGATTTTAATTTGTCTAAAAGATATCTATCTTAATTTAGAGCAAATCAATACACCTGGATAAAACAGCGGTATGCTAACACGTGATAATATCACATCAATATATAATTATTCTTAATTCCACCTGCAGAATGGAATGTTTATAACTATATATTCTTAGTTAACTAAGATTTCTTAATATGGAAATCTGACCGTGCTTTATCCAGTCATATATAATGCTATTAATACATTTTAATTAATTTAATTAAATGAAACCAGTATAATTACCAGTTGAGTAGATATTTCATCCGATTGGTAGTCTCTCTGCATGGAGGTGTTGGTTAGAAAGTCAGTAAATTCTAAGTGTTAGAGTTTTAGGAGTAGAGTGTTATTCTCAGATGTTGTCCGAGTTGGAATCCCCAAACTTCCAATTCCTCTCTTTTCTCTTTTGCATATCTTGCATGTGCCTCCTCTCGTATCTTTCTTGTCTCTCTATCTTCCCTTTGTCTTAACTTTTAAAGGGCCAGACTCTCTGTACGTCATCAGTTGATAACCCAATAGAAGCACTAGAGGTGTGGTTATCTTCCAGATCGCAAATTAGTTATTTGGTCTGTAGAGGGCAGTCTTGTCCCACTAAACATACCTATCCAGGAAAGAGTTAACTTTTCCTGGTGGCTATTTTGACGTCATTTTGCGTTATCTTTATAGCGCCATAATTTAAAATTTCAAAGGGTTTCTTAAATTTTGTCCAGACTTAGCGTCTGCAATTCCTGCCATAATTTCTGATATGACAGATCATGAACTAAGTTTACCCTTTTCCATACAATGGTACCTTATATATATAGACAGTTAAATATTAAATTATTTACTCTTCTCTGTCACAATTGTCTGGGTTTAGATTTGATTATATTCCATTAGCATTAGACAGTCTGTCCAACCCCCTTCCTTATCACTTGTTTGTATATACTATGCATTCCTCAGATCTGGGAAATTGGTTAGCTTACAGATAGAAATATAGTGTCTTTTTGTTAACTTGAAATAACAAAATGGAGTCTGGTCTGTTCAGAGTGACTCAGAATATACACTTTTAGTTTCTATCATAGCACAAAATGTCTGCCGATATAAATACTCTGACAATATCTCTCTCCGATGGTGGCCAAAGCAGTGAGGTCAATAACATACTCACACTGCACTTTGGGAGCTCTTTTTCATTAAGCCCCAAAACTGGGACATCAGAGAAAAAAAAAAAAAAAAAAACCCAGGAAGGTGCAGCACATGTCTCAAACCAGAACTGCATACCTGTCTCCACAGCGGACAGGTATGTCTTCTTCCAGAGAATCGTATAGTAATATTTAAATATTCACATTCCACTATATACATTTTACAAATATGTAAGGCCCTGTCTTACTGAACAGTCACAGTATGTGCCAGCACCATCAACATCCCAGCAGCTTGAAAATTCAGGGAGGCGATAGCGACCTTAAAAATACAGCAACCGCACTCCAGACTTCATGATCGCTTTCCAAGCAACTATTAATAAAGTGTAACTGCTGCCGCCTGACATGAATATACTTGTCATACTTAGGAGGACTTAATTGTACGTGGGGGCAATTAATTGCACTCATGACGATTCACACGTCTCCCTCCTGGTGAAAAGAGATTCTGATTATCTGAAATTTGTGCATGGCAGAGTAGAAGTGTATGTAACAGTTGGCATTCTTGACAGCTGTCACCAGTTTTACATGTAAACGAAAGAAAACTGTCTGAGACATCCTTTTTTCCGTGGCAATGAAACGCCTTAAGCCAAGAAAATAAAATACACTTAAAGACATAGGAAAGCATACAAACCAAGCTTCCTACGTACACAAAAACTAATCCCGTTTGTCTAGCAGTGTTATTTACTAAAGAGAGAATTGTATGGATTTCAAATGGAATTTTTAAATTTAAGGCCTAATTCGCTGAACTTGAAAAATTCTCAAAGTCGGCTATGCTTGCAGTGCAGCTACTGTGGCCTGAAATTGGAAATTCACATGCTTGTAAATAACCGTGTAGGTTGTCAGGGATTACAGTCAATAATAAAGACTTGAAATGGAGACTTAAACAGCGGACTTGAAAAAAATTCTCTAACTCAGCTACATCCACATTTTGTCAGTATGGTAGCTTGACTTTTAAAATTTACATTTGCTTACATTTGATGTTTAGTGGATAAACCTGCTAGTGAGAAGCCGTCAGGGCTGGACTTGTCCACTGGGATACCGGGAAATTTTCTGTTGGGGCGGCATAATATCATCCGGTGCACGGCCACCTAGTGCGAACCAGCCCGCGGGTCGCACGGCGTAATAACACAGTAACCGGCAGGAGGGGATGCGCTGAAAGAATAAAATAAATATTACTTTATTCCATATATTTATTTTTTTTTTAAATTCTTTATTTTTCGTTGTGCATGAGGTAACAAAATTCTTAAAAAGCCACAACGGCGTATGCAAGTACATTGAAAACACAAAGTTTCACGTATATGGCATGAAAGTGAAAGCACATTTTTTTTTTTTTTTTTTTTTAAGAAGAACAAGTAAAGTTAAACAGGCTATTTGCACACGTCTGCGAGAAGGTTCCCGCAGTGAAAGGATAAAGAGATTAATAAATTTGGAATGCTAGACGTGTTGAGTAGTATGCTTGATAGACTGGCTGTGCGTCTTGGGAGTATTACTCAGGCTAGGGCTTTATTTTATTTCACAAAGTCAGCTCAGTGGCAGTGAGTTAGGTGAGACTAATCTATGCATGAGCGGGTCGGAGACCAGTGGTTAATTATATTTAACGTGATACCGCAGTGTGCTGACTGGCATCAGTGTGAGACACTGCCCTGGTTATTGATTTGGCAGGTAGATTTAGACATATGAACAAAGTGCTGCTCATATAACATGGTTTACAACTTTACTTATGGTGTAACATCCTATCCATCAGCTCGTGTGTGTAGATGCTAGGTGAGAGAGCGCGTATGCTCTAGAAAACACGGTGTATAACATGAATAAAATAGACTTGTACTAAATAAGAAAAATCTAACAATGTAGAAATGGCAGGATAGCGTCCCTCATGTGTGAGATTTGCAGGTTATCTCCTCCAAGGGTCAGGGTATGACCAGTGGACCCCTGCTTAGCCTATGCCCTATAGGGGGCAGAGTCCCGTGACCAGGGTAAGCGCTGCTGGCTGTCCCGCGTACAACGGATCGGTGAGGTAGGCCTCTCGGTACCTCGATGAGAGTGTGCCTCCCGGTGTGATCTCGCTGCCGTTGCTGCTGTACAGCTGACATGGTCTGGACCAGAGTGGTGTTTGGACGGTAGCTCGCTGGATGATCCTTCAGGTGCTTTCCGTGCTGTCGCAGTGTCCCTGTGCTGGTGGAGAAGTAGCGAGGGTATGTCACAGTAGTGGCGCGCACCGTTGCTTGCTGTCTGGTGGCTACTCTTCGTGCAGGTATATTGGTGTATGCTCAGGCAGTCTGTGGTTGATATCCTGGTGCTTTTATCCGTCTTCCTTTGCGCTTGAGTGTCGGTATTCCCGCTGGGGCTTTCTTGTTTTTTGCGGCAGGAAGGTGTTTGTTAAGGTGCTGCCAGCTTGAGACCCCGGTTGCTGGCAGGAGCTGAGGGCTTTGGGGCAGCTTGTGTGTGAAGCTACCGCTCGGCTTGTACGAGGAGGGTGCCTGCAACACTTGGGTGAGTTTTCCCCAGAAGTCCTCAAAAATTCTATCAAGTGAGGTTGTTTGCAAAGCTTGGGTGCTGGTAGGTGTTGCACACATGGCGTCCGTCATATTGGTGCTGCCGTCGTGTTTCCCGCTTATGGAGGCCAGTTTGCGCTTTTGCTGGTCTCCGCTGGTTTGTCTCTTGGACCGGGATATCCCCCACCGGTCCATAGGGGGGGGTTACAGGGCTCGGTGCGGTGTTCTCCGCTGCTGTCTGGGAGATCCCCAATTTGAGGTCGGCTGCTCCCCCAGGGCTCACCAGGCCGCAGTTCGATCATCCTGTTCTCTTGGTTTTTTTTACTGCTTATGGTTAGGTGTGTCCGCTTGTTTTGAGCTCTAGTACTGCTTAAAAAGGTGAGCTGCCTTTTTGACTAGTTTTCTTGTCGGGTTTGGGCAGAAATCCTCATTCCATATATTAAAAGACATAAGAATAAAAAAATATATATACCGGTATATATAAGTTTAAGTCTCAGTTGAAAACCTCATATACTGTATATGTAGTTTTCAACTGATATTTATATAATTTTTTTTACTTATATGTTTTTTCCTAAAATAAGCTATAACTAACCTGGAAGCCAGGCTCTGTTCAGCACTCCCCATCTGACGTCACGGCAGCCATTTCTTAGAGAAGCCTTTGATTGGACCCTTTAACCAGCTAAGAAAAATGCCCAGGTTAAAAAAAAATAAAAATAAATAACAGAGGATATAGAGAGGTTGGAGGGAGGGAAGACAAATGCTTGCCCTTGTCGTCACTCCCTGAGAGGGAGAAGCGATTTACTTTAGTTGCCAGAGTTTGGGGCTGCTAAATTGAGGTATGCCGGAGGGGTGTAACTAGCCCCTGGCACAAAAAAGGCAAATAAAAGCATAAGTGATCATGGTGGTAGGAGTAACCCTTTAAATACAAAAGCGAGAGCTGAATTCAAATTCAAGGCCAAAGTAGAAGCACAGCGGAGAAAATGGCTACTTTGACCTGAAATTGGAACCCTGTAGGACTTCAGTGAATCCATCTGCATAGTGTATCTGCTAAAAGCATGTGTAAATTATCATCATAGCTCCCAGCTCTGCACTGTCTCCTCCTGGGCTTTCAATGTGTTTGTTTGTTTGTTTGTTTTGGTTTTCCTATTTATATAAAGTAATATTTTATTTATTTTTATAATGTAACCAATGCATGTTTAGTGCAGATGTAATGTATAAATAATTGGGGGGAAATGGTGTCAGTATACTGCTATACAGACAGCTCTCATTGTGTCAGACAGCACAACATTCCACTGAAAGGATCAGCGCGTTTGTGAATAGAGCTATCCGCTCTGAGTAAGTTTGTCCCAGCGGCCTGCCCGTAGCCCAGTGATGTGATCACATGACCCGCAGGAGAGCAGGCAGTATCCTGGCAGTCAGTGGGAGAGAGGATTTCCGTACAGACATGTCCTGAGAGTCACTGTGAGTGGGGACACCATAACCACCGCGGGCAGCTCTGATATGACATACAGGATTGTTACTGCTTTACTAACTATAGTGACATGGAAACAAATCCCCTAACCCACAACTAATGTATCCACCTACCTTATATAGAGACCTACCTTATATAGAGACCTGCCTTCTGTATCCACCTACCTTATATAGAGACCTACCTTATATAGAGACCTACCTTCTGTATCCACCTACCTAATATAGAGACCTGCATTATATAGAGACCTACCTTCTGTATCCACCTACCTTATAGAGAGACCTACCTTATATAGAGACCTACCTTCTGTATCCACCTACCTTATATAGAGACCTACCTTCTGTATCCACCTACCTTATATAGAGACCTACCTTCTGTATCCACCTACCTTATATAGAGACCTACCTTATATAGAGACCTACCTTCTGTATCCACCTACCTTATATAGAGACCTACCTTATATAGAGACCTACCTTCTGTATCCACCTACCTTATATAGAGACCTACCTTATATAGAGACCTACCTTCTGTATCCACCTACCTTATATAGAGACCTACCTTATATAGAGACCTACCTTATATAGAGACCTACCTTCTGTATCCACCTACCTTATATAGAGACCTACCTTATATAGAGACCTACCTTCTGTATGCACCTACCTTATATAGAGACCTACCTTCTGTATGCACCTACCTTATATAGAGACCTACCTTCTGTATGCACCTACCTTATATAGAGACCTGCCTTCTGTATCCACCTACCTTCTATAAAGACCTGCCTTCTGTATCCACCTACCTTCTATAGAGACCTACCTTCTGTATCCACCTACCTTATATAGAGACCTACCTTCTGTATCCACCTACCTTATATAGAGACCTACCTTCTGTATCCACCTACCTTCTGTATCCACCTACCTTCTGTATCCACCTACCTTCTGTATCCACCTACCTTATAGAGAGACCTACCTTATATAGAGACCTACCTTCTGTATCCACCTACCTAATATAGAGACCTGCATTATATAGAGACCTACCTTCTGTATCCACCTACCTTATATAGAGACCTACCTTATATAGAGACCTACCTTCTGTATCCACCTACCTTATATAGAGACCTACCTTATATAGAGACCTACCTTCTGTATCCACCTACCTTATATAGAGACCTACCTTATATAGAGACCTGCCTTATATAGAGACCTGCCTTCTGTATCCACCTACCTTATATAGAGACCTACCTTCTATAGAGACCTACCTTCTGTATCCACCTACCTTCTATAGAGACCTACCTTCTGTATCCACCTACCTTCTATAGAGACCTACCTTCTATATCCACCTACCTTCTATAGAGACCTACCTTCTGTATCCACCTACCTTCTATAGAGACCTACCTTCTGTATCCACCTACCTTCTATAGAGACCTACCTTCTGTATCCACCTACCTTCTATAGAGACCTACCTTCTGTATCCACCTACCTTCTATAGAGACCTACCTTCTGTATCCACCTACCTTATATAGAGACCTACCTTCTGTATCCACCTACCTTCTATAGAGACCTACCTTCTGTATCCACCTACCTTCTATAGAGACCTACCTTCTATAGAGACCTACCTTCTGTATCCACCTACCTTCTATAGAGACCTACCTTCTGTATCCACCTACCTTATATAGAGACCTACCTTCTGTATCCACCTACCTTATATAGAGACCTACCTTCTGTATCCACCTACCTTATGAGAGAGACCTACCTTCTGTATCCACCTACCTTATATAGAGACCTACCTTATATAGAGACCTGCCTTCTGTATCCACCTACCTTATATAGAGACCTACCTTATATAGAGACCTGCCTTCTGTATCCACCTACCTTATATAGAGACCTACCTTATATAGAGACCTGCCTTCCTGCCTTCTGTATCCACCTACCTTATATAGAGACCTACCTTCTATAGAGACCTACCTTCTGTATCCACCTACCTTCTATAGAGACCTACCTTCTGTATCCACCTACCTTCTATAGAGACCTACCTTCTGTATCCACCTACCTTCTATAGAGACCTACCTTCTGTATCCACCTACCTTATATAGATACCTACCTTCTGTATCCACCTACCTTCTATAGAGACCTACCTTCTATAGAGACCTACCTTCTATAGAGACCTACCTTCTATAGAGACCTACCTTCTATAGAGACCTACCTTCTGTATCCACCTACCTTCTATAGAGACCTACCTTCTGTATCCACCTACCTTATATAGAGACCTACCTTCTGTATCCACCTACCTTATATAGAGACCTACCTTCTGTATCCACCTACCTTATATAGAGACCTACCTTCTATAGAGACCTACCTTCTGTATCCACCTACCTTATATAGAGACCTACCTTCTATAGAGACCTACCTTCTGTATCCACCTACCTTCTATAGAGACCTACCTTCTCCACCTACCTTATATAGAGACCTACCTTCTGTATCCACCTACCTTATATAGAGACCTACCTTCTGTATCCTACCTAATATAGAGACCTACCTTCTGTATCCACCTACCTTCTATAGAGACCGGCCTTCTGTATCCACCTACCTTCTGTATCCACCTACCTTATATAGAGACCTACCTTCTGTATCCACCTACCTTCTGTATCCACCTACCTTCTATAGAGACCTACCTTCTGTATCCACCTACCTTGCTTGTACCTGAGTTAGTGTTAGCTAGGCACCCATATTTAGATATATTTATAGTTCTATATTAGGTACTTCTACAGGGAGTGCAGAATTATTAGGCAAGTTGTATTTTTGAGGATTAATTTTATTATTGAACAACAACCATGTTCTCAATGAACCCAAAAAACTCATTAATATCAAAGCTGAATATTTTTGGAAGTAGTTTTTAGTTTGTTTTTAGTTTTAGCTATGTTAGGGGGATATCTGTGTGTGCAGGTGACTATTACTGTGCATAATTATTAGGCAACTTAACAAAAAACAAATATATACCCATTTCAATTATTTATTATTACCAGTGAAACCAATATAACATCTCAACATTCACAAATATACATTTCTGACATTCAAAAACAAAACAAAAACAAATCAGTGACCAATATAGCCACCTTTCTTTGCAAGGACACTCAAAAGCCTGCCATCCATAGATTCTGTCAGTGTTTTGATCTGTTCACCATCAACATTGCGTGCAGCAGCAACCACAGCCTCCCAGACACTGTTCAGAGAGGTGTACTGTTTTCCCTCCTTGTAAATCTCACATTTGATGATGGACCACAGGTTCTCAATGGGGTTCAGATCAGGTGAACAAGGAGGCCATGTCATTAGATTTTCTTCTTTTATAACCTTTCTTGCCAGCCACACTGTGGAGTACTTGGACGCGTGTGATGGAGCATTGTCCTGCATGAAAATCATGTTTTTCTTGAAGGATGCAGACTTCTTCCTGTACCACTGCTTGAAGAAGGTGTCTTACAGGAACTGGCAGTAGGACTGGGAGTTGAGCTTGACTCCATCCTCAACCCGAAAAGGCCCCACAAGCTCATCTTTGATGATACCAGCCCAAACCAGTACTCCACCTCCACCTTGCTGGCGCCTGAGTCGGACTGGAGCTCTCTGCCCTTTACCAATCCAGCCACGGGCCCATCCATCTGGCCCATCAAGACTCACTCTCATTTCATCAGTCCATAAAACCTTAGAAAAATCAGTCTTGAGATATTTCTTGGCCCAGTCTTGACGTTTCAGCTTGTGTGTCTTGTTCAGTGGTGGTCGTCTTTCAGCCTTTCTTACCTTGGCCATGTCTCTGAGTATTGCACACCTTGTGCTTTTGGGCACTCCAGTGATGTTGCAGCTCTGAAATATGGCCAAACTGGTGGCAAGTGGCATCGTGGCAGCTGCACGCTTGACTTTTCTCAGTTCATGGGCAGTTATTTTGCGCCTTGGTTTTTCCACACGCTTCTTGCGACCCTGTTGACTATTTTGAATGAAACGCTTGATTGTTCGATGATCACGCTTCAGAAGCTTTGCAATTTTAAGAGTGCTGCATCCCTCTGCAAGATATCTCACTATTTTTGACTTTTCTGAGCCTGTCAAGTCCTTCTTTTGACCCATTTTGCCAAAGGAAAGGAAGTTGCCTAATAATTATGCACACCTGATATAGGGTGTTGATGTCATTAGACCACACCCCTTCTCATTACAGAGATGCACATCACCTAATATGCTTAATTGGTAGTAGGCTTTCGAGCCTATACAGCTTGGAGTAAGACAACATGCATAAAGAGGATGATGTGGTCAAAATACTCATTTGCCTAATAATTCTGCACTCCCTGTATTCCATTTAGGCATTGTTTGTAATTAAGCTGAATGTTTATACCAGGGGTAGGCCATCTACGGCACTAGTGCCATGCACGGCACTCAAGGCTGCTAGAGCCAAACAGGCTCTGGCCTATCAGGAGTCCCAGTAAAACTTCAAATATCTAATACGAAAAGATGGTGAAGGACAATCCTCAATTTAAGCATTGCAGCACATCTCGGCTCACTTCCTCCAAGCACTTGTGAATGGGAATCCACACCGTAGTAGAGAAGCCAACCATACTGCTAGATATACACCGATATTGTGGATCAAACCAAGTGTTTATCTGAGTATCTGCTCCTTTCCAAATTGTTAAAATAAATGCGTGCATGCTCTGAAGTAAATCACACTGAGACACAGGTATCAGGTTAATGAAAAACTTTGGAATGTTTACTCGGGGAGTAAAGCCCCCTATAAAGGCAAAAATGTAGATAACAGAGAGAATACATCTTTAATTGGTTAGGTGTTAAGTGTCTTATCTAATGCACATCCTACGAGGCGTGATGTCACCATCATCCTGGGATTTTACTCCGGATGTAGGCGCCATCTTGTTACACGAGGTAGTTAATCGGTGGGAGGGGGTGCTCTAGCAGCTATTTTGAGTAGATATTGAATACAGGTATACACAGTAAATAGACATTTTACTATCACTAATTTACATTCATAACACAGAAATGAAGAATAACCCTCCCCTTATACAAATAATACAAACAGCCCACACACAAACATACACACAATCTGCACAAACGTAAACCGCTAACAATCCACATACATGCACACAACCCCACATGCAGCCTCTCACATTCAATACCCCAAACAGCCCACACACACTACCAAACACGCAATGTGACATATCCATCCACACACAATTCCACAAGCAGCCCTCATACACAGCCCACATTCATATGCATCGTACACAATACCATAAACTACTAATGAACATATACAATATAATAGCTTATATACGCACAAATACAATGATGCAAAGCAACTGCAGTAAAAATAACACGCAGAATACAGCAGCATACACACCTCAATTTAAAAAAATAGGACCGGCATGCCACGGGACTTCACAATCCTATATCGGCACAGTGCTGCTAAAAGGTTGCCTACCCCTGGTCTATACGGTGCCCTATGCTTATGTTTTCCTAATATTCCATTTTGTCATTATTTGAACTTGGGCTAAGTGTGTATATTTTGATCATCATCTTTATTCTTTTGCTTTTGGAAGTGCTTGCAACCAGCAAAATTAGTGAGTGTAGGGTACACTCTAGGCAATGTTATCACACATTAAGGCTTTTTAAATCAGAATAAGCTGTCTGTAAGCTTACCTTCTTTTTCAGTCTGATTTATTTATTTTTTTATATTGGTTGGCAAACGAACCTACTGTTTCTGATAACAGACTAACAGATGTTTTCCCATAATGTACGGTGTCGATACAATTCAATATTTTTCTCTGACAGTTGGCAGGTTGTGAGGAAATCTAAAGACAAAACTTGAACCTCGCACTTGCTTTCACGAGGGACCATTCATTATCTGTGCTGTAGAGGGGTCGGATAACGCAGACCTGAAGGAATTGACTTGTTGGTATGCAAAGCCACTGTGTCAGGTAGAGTAAAGTTTATTATTAATTTTCTGCCTAGTTAGGACTTGTTATGTAATGTTGCAACTATATTATACCAAGTGATGTGAGCAGTATGACCGCAATATAATTTGAGTGTTTTGTAAAGATAAAATCTTTATAAATTACTCCTAATAATTGGATGTACCCTGAAATCAAAAGATGTGACACAGTATGGACTATTTTGTTTTATCTAGAAGCCTTAAGTTGACAAAATAATGTTTTGTCCATTACCACAGTCAAATAGAAACTTGTAAAGCCATCACTATGTGACTGTTGACATCAATGGCATTATCTGCCACTGTAAGGGTTTATTCACTGAACACTGAAAGTTAGTGAATTGAAAACTGGATTGTAAAAATAGCCAAGCAGTGAGTGTAGCCAAATTGGATTATTTTTACAATTCTATTTTTAATTCACTACAGTTGTGCTTTCAATTAATAATTGTAATATGAAGAAGTCTGTATAGTTTGAGTGTACATACTCTGTCGTGGTGCCATCTCATGGGATTTTCATAGGGCTTGATTTTTTTATTTTTTTTGTACACCTGCAATAATTAAATGGCTGCAACAATCTCTGGTAAGCGATATTTTAGAGAGAAAATGGCGGTGCTGTTGAATGCAGGTCTTTATGTAAGTATAGACTAACTTAATTTACCAGCCCCGAAGTTTAAATTCTTTACAAAGAGGACTTCTTTATAGTGATTTGCTTTTTGTTTTTTCCAACAATGCAATGTAACCTATCAACAACTGGTGATTATGGGGATAAAATAATACGCAGGTTCAGAGCTTTAGAAAATCGATAAATCAGTAATAAATCCTTCAAAAAAACAATCTACATAACAATAATAAACATTATAATAATAATAAAATGGATGGTAAACGTGTATTTTAGCGTATTTTATTATTTGCCGTTTCATTCAGGTGTGATTTTAGGCAAAACAACTAAATCCTATAGTATTTGTCTTACCTTGAATGTGGAGGTAAAAGTGTATTTTAGCGTATTTTATTATTTGGCGTTAGTTATTTTGCTTATTGTGCCACTTAATCACTCCTGAACGAAACGGCAAATAATAAAATACGCTAAAATACACTTTTACCAACTGGATAAAACTCACCTTTTATTTAGAGCTGTCCCAGCCTTCATTAGGCAGCTGCTTCACCCACTGTGATATAATATAATAACTGATGATCTCCAGCCCAGGGCAAGTGCTGCTCTCTGCCAGTTAGATGCTTCTCAAAGAGAAGCGTTATCCCGTTGCTTCTCTCTGAAGAAAATTGTCTAGCGTACGGCATTATGCTCGGCGTGGTGACCCTGAAAGTGAATACTATAACTTTTATGGTCTTAAATAGCAAATACATCTGCTAGTTCTCTTGGTGACACCCACTTCTCTAACAAATGTAAACATTGTCATTTGTGACAGTTGCTGGGTCTTTGCACCAAAACCACTACATTAGAATCTACTGATTTTGCTTCCTAGAGTGCCTCTTTAAATCTTGTCATTTCCTTGGCATATATGAAGTAGCACATCTTATTCAAGCTGTAATACACTGATAGTCCATGTTCATCTCTCCAGATCATTTACTCTGCATCTCGTACAATGCTTGGCATGCTGACTGAGCATCATGGGAAGTGCAGTATTCCACAGCTGCAGAGTCAAGGTTATCCACCGCTAACGTGGTATAAAATACAATCAGGGTTGTTAACGCCTTTTTAATTATTCTCTACAGGATTATATGCTATTTAAACAAACTGCACTGTGCTCTCCAATGCCCCAAAAAGGTATGTTCTGCTGCTTCTTCGTTAAACCACTGCGTAAAGATAATGCTTCCTAGCATTCTCTGAAGCAGAGCACACGTTTAATTACTTGCAATCAAAATCAGGCACATTAACGATGCCACTATCGTTTAAAGTTGCAAGTGTGGTTTTAGAGAGATGTATTTATTCATCAATAAAATATAAATTAAACAAAAATGAGTGTATATTTACTGTTCACCTAAAAGTGAAAACTATAATCTTTGATCCTCAGTAAAATCCGTATATGCTTCATGCCTGCAGGGTCTATCTGATATTTAAGGGAAAACTTATTTTCCGAGATCTTGCATTACTTGTAAACCTGATTTAATTTGTGTTTTAATATACACATTTATTTTCTATATAAGCTGCACATAGTTACCAAATATTACTTTTTTTTTTTTTCTCCAAGTCAGATTTGTCTACTAGATTAATGTGTCCCTGAACAGGTAGTAAATTCTTGTTTCGAACTTAGCATTCTCTTGGTTGGAACGGAAAATCGATCTCTCTGCTGAATTGTGTAGCTTCATTATAACTCTGCTAATTACATAGGCAAAATCTATCACACACAGATTATTTGTGCTGATAGGATTTGTTACTTTGTCATGGGCCTGAAAAGAAATTGCCGTCAGATTTGTCTGTGATCTCTTTATACAGATGTGTGCAATGTCCTTATGTTGTTCATGGACCATTTGGCGTGCATTATAATCAGGCTAAGACTCCCTAAATTTTGAACCTTCTATTACCTAGGAACGAAAAGGGAACAGAACTGCACCACTGGTTCCTATTTGCGCATGCAGATGTTTATTTACTGAACTCCCAGGTGCAGCAAATTGATATCCAAACCTTAAAATTCTGAATTAAACATCCAAGCTGTGGCTATCGCAGTATTGGATCATGTTTCCAAATTTGTTACCATTCGGATTTCATTTGAGAGTTAAGTAAATATTCCACGTATGTTTGTGGCTCCAGATTTGTTACCATGGATGGGAAAAATGGTCCACCTATGTGTTCATTGGTTTTTAAAATGGCTCTGTTGTATTTGTTTTATCAAAGTCCTCCCCACCCCCCCTTCAAAAAAACCTGTCTGCAGATTGTGTTTAGTGTTTTTGCTATTTGTTTTTCTTAATTTTTTTTCTGCAGTGTTTTAAGAAATTAATTTAACCATTTCCAGATAACCTGATTTTAAGGGTGACAGGAAAGCTACAGACTTGAGCTATATATATAATGTCCTCATCTTTCATCCAAATGAAATTATGGGAGCTTATTAGTTAAGCAGTGAAAATCCTAAATCAATTTTTGCTGCTGACATAACATACTTTCAGCTGCTTTTTTATTTTTACTTTTTTTTTGTAAATCGTAATTTTTAATTTCCTGCGCCTGCTTGTATCTCATGTTTGTGATTCCTTGGTGTAAAATTGTCCATATGTGTATTAAAGACAAGGAGTTTAATTACGTGTATATATCATATAATGTGGTTTTAAGATGTACACAGTTAATGAGCATGTCTTTCTTAAACTTTACACAATATGATTTTATTCACTCTTTGTACAGCACAGTCGAGGGTTGCAAATCCCCCAGCAGAAGGTGACCGTTTCATTTTCTAATTTGCTGTTTAATACAGATCGGGGTGGAATTATTTTTTTATTTTTCATAAGCAGAAGGAAAAGCTATGATTGGCAGGTTCTCGGGCAACAAGATATTTATTGCTTAGATAATAAGAATCTAAAGGTTTTTTTTATTTTAGTTTTTTTTTTCCTCATTTTCTGAAAACGCAGGTGGAATAATTCCGTTTTTATCTCTTGCATCAATATATTGTAAAAAATGTAATTACTACACTATATGCCTTGTATGTGTGAGGATAGTGGAAATTGCACTTTTCACCCGAGAGTCTTCTTTTTATAAAGTCTTCAGGTCATGCGTCTGTTTTTATATATAATCTTGTTTTAATCCTGCAGCTTCTGGCTGTTACCCCTTTCTTACAAGTTGCATAACTTATGTATGTTGTGTTATTTATTACCACTGCTGACTATTTTGGGTTGGTTGTTTATGTAACTCTGCTCTGATACATTATCATGACATGGGTTGTCTATTTGGATTTTTACCCATACTATGTTTATAACTACTGTTATAAAATTAAGGTGATGCTCTTTAATGCAATGCCATTTGTTCTGATTTTACATCTAGTAAAAATTGTGTTGTGATCGTTTGGATTTA
This sequence comes from Pelobates cultripes, assembly GCA_933207985.1. Lineage (NCBI taxonomy): Eukaryota > Metazoa > Chordata > Amphibia > Anura > Pelobatidae > Pelobates > Pelobates cultripes. The sequence continues at coordinate 32,890 of CAKOES020000183.1, forward strand.
TGTTGTTAGTGTATTGAGATACATCACCAGTATGGACTGGGATACAATGGTCACAGAGGGTGCCACAAGAGGCTACAGTGGACATGATGGCAACAAGGCTTGTTGAGTGGAGGGCCACTATGGGAAAAGTTGTTTGAGCATCGAAGGCCTACACGTCCAACTGTCACTTGAACCAATTTTTGGCCCTGGAAACTGACCATATAATTTTCCACTCCTCCATAACGTTTTCCATTATTTTACCATACCTAAATGTACAGGTTTAGACAAGGAAGAGTTTAGCTTAGCCTGTGTTGTAGGCTTGTTCTATCCATTTGAATATTGTGTGCTGTAGGTTAAACGCCATCAGAGAAGGTGGCATATACGGTCCATTCTATGTTCCACATTCCACATCAGTAGCTTGACAAATAACTTTGATGGTGGTGTCCCTGGTCTTGAAACCTGCCACATGATATGCAGGATGTGAGCTTGATGTCTATTAGTTTCTGGTCCGTTCCCAGATTGACTCAAATTTACATTGACCTTGGCAGGTGAACTTACACATGCTGTACAGTGGTTCTAAAAGTCACTGTTAGTTAAAGGGACACTATAGACACCAAAACAGCTTCAGCTTAATGAAGCAGTTTTGAGTATAGATCATGCCCATGCCATCCTCACTGCACAATTCTTTGCCATATTGCCATGCAAAAAAGGAAGTGTAAACATTAAATCTCTCTTTACAGGAAGTGTTTAGGAAGGCTGTGTAAGTCACATGTAGGGAGGTGTGGCTAGGGCTGTATAAACAAAGCAATTTAACTCCTTAATGGCAGAGAATTGAGCAGTGAGACTGCAGGGCCATGATCTATACACCAAAACTGCTTAATTAAGCTAAAGTTGTTGTTTTTGTGATTATAGTGTCCCTTTAACCCCTTAAGGACCAAACTTCTGGAATAAAAGGGAATCATGACATGTCACACATGTCATGTGCCCTTAAGGGGTTAAAGTAACACTCCATTGAATTTTTAACAATTTAGTAAATATACCTCCAAGTAAAACTGTTTACATGATAAACTGTCACAGACCCCAAACACTTAAAGTACTGAAGCAAGTTGGAGTGTTTCTGGAGTGTACATTTGGGCTTTGGATAATGCACTGGAAGCGTTTGTTTTGATTTCTTTAAATATAGTAACAGAAAATTAATGTTTTGATCTCAATTATAAAAGTGTTAAAAAAAAAAAAAAAAAAAAAAGTGGGTGCGGGGGAGAGCAGTGTGCTTAAGGTACATATCCAGCTATGCCATGAGTCATACACAACAATATTGTGTGAGGAGCACCTAATCATAGTTTGTAGTTGTAATCGTTAATCATAGGATTTAATTTTTATGGACTCTGTGGATTCTAAGGGTACATGTGGCAATGCAACCATATCTTGACACAAAACCTTATAATTAGTATGTCTCCACCTGTAAATAAACCTGCTGTTTCATATCTGTAAAGCACCTTCATTATACAAGCTTCAATGTAAAGCCTTTCCGGAAAGATTATATATGTTCGTCATTTTAACAGCGTTCTGTTACTCCTATATTTGCAGGTGGCGTTGGCCTCCTTGGGGTTTGTTCACTACACTGAGCAATGTGGGGAATTTATATGGCAAGATGCAAAATTTAGGACAAAACCGAGAAAACACTAAAACTTCTATTTTTTTCCTGCTTGGTTAGATTGACCTAATGTTCTATTGTCAGTTCGTTCAAGGTCTCAGTTTGGTGAATAAACTAAAGTCAGTAAACTTTTAAAGGAACTCTCCACATCAAGCATGTCAAACTTATATTTGCGGCCCGCAAGACAGGAGAGATATTTCCTTTCTGATTCTTGCCTTCCCTCCCACAGCCGATCGCGCGCTCCCGCAGCTGCAAAAGCGCAGAGTGGATGTCTGTCTGCATTGCAGGCCAGCCACTCCTCCTTTCCTCCTGCTCGCAGTGCCAGCCACTCCTCCCCTCTTGCTCGCAGTGCCAGCCACTGCTCCTCCCCTCTTGCTCGCAGTGCCAGCCACTCCTCCTTCCCTCCAGCTTGCAGTGCCATCTGGCCTGCTTGCAGAGAAGAGCAGGGCTGGAACTGGAGGACGGGCGGCTTATCTTAAGGTAGGAGAAGAGGGGCTTGGGGGACCTTCCTGAGTACTGTGTTAAATTGAGGAGAGTGAGCAGTGTATTAATATAAGGGAGGGAGGGGGCAGTATATTAATTTGGGAAGGGGTGGGAGTGGACACTGTATTAATTATGGCAGGAAGGGGACAGTGTAATAAATTGGGTGACGGAGTGGACAGTGTATCAAATTGGGGGAGGAAATGGGACTGTGTATTAGAGTGGTGGGAGGGGGCAGTGTGTTAAATTGGGGGGAGTGGGCACTGTATTGATTTGGGAAGGAGGGCAGTGCATTAAATTGGGGGAGGGAGTGGGCAGTGTATTAATTCAAGGGGGGGCAGTATATTAAATTGGGGGAGGAAGTGGGACTGTATTAGAGTGGTGGGAGGGGGCAGTGTGTTAAATTGGGGGGGGGGCAGTGTATTACATTAAGGGAAGGAGGCAGTGTATTGTATTGGGTAGAGGGGGCTGTGTGTTAGATTAGTTTGGGGGAAATGTATTGGATTTGTGGCCAGTGTAGAATAGAGGGAGGGGCTGTGTATTGGCCACGCATGGAGACACTGATTGGGCCACGCAGCTTTTTGCCACACATGCACAATAGCCTCCCAATGCTTTCCTATGGTAAAGCATTGGATTGGCTGAAATCATCAAGGTTGATGATCTCAGCCAAAGTGAAGAACACACTCATAGGACCTCAAAATCAACAATATAACGTCATTATTTTTTATTTTTTTTACAGCTGTGCAACAGCATACATTCACCAATTCAGTCCCATTACCAAACTTTTCTTAACCCCTTAAGGACCGGCCTGTTTTTGCGATGTTGTACGTTAAGGACCAGAGCCGTTTTGACACTTTTGTTGTGTTTAGCTGGATTTTCCTCTCTCTCATTTATGGTTCCCATACAAGTTATATATTGGTTTTTTTTTTTTAGTTCAAGAAGGGTTTTCTTTACATACCATTATTTGTATCATGTCATATATTTTATTTAAAAAAAAAAAAAAATATGGTGAAAATTTAAAAAAAAAACATGTTTTTGGACTTTTACTTGAAAAATCTTTTACTTATCTACAAAAGCTAATGAAAAAAAACTGCTAAATAGATTCAAAATTTTGTCCCGAGTTTAAAAACACCAGTGTGTACATGCTTTATTGCCTTTTTGCAAGTTATAGGCGTATAAATACAAGTAGGAAATTGCTGTTTCAATATATATATATTTTAAAAATATCAATAGTGACATTGTAACACCGTTATCTGTCATAAATCCCCGAATCACACCTCACATGTACATATTTTTTTAAAGTAGACAACCCAGGGTATTCAAAATGGGGTATGTCCAGTCTTTTTTAGTAGACACCTAGTCACAAACACTGGCCAAAGTTAGCATTTATATTTGTTTGTGTGTTTAAAAATGCAAAAAACGCTAACTTTGGCCAGTGTTTGTGACTAAGTGGCTACTAAAAAAGGCTGAACATACCCCATTTGCAATACCTTGGCTTGTCTTCTTTTGCAATGGTATGCCATCATGGGGGTAATTCTCATTCCTGGGCTACCATACGCTCTCAAAGGCAACCTAACCAATCTGACAAATTTAAAAAAAAAAAGTAAAATCAAGCCTTATATTTGACCCTGTAACTTTCACAAACACTATAAAACCTCTATATGTGGGCTACTGTTATACTCAGGAGACTTCGCTGAACACAAATATTAGTGTATCAGGACAGTAAAATGTATCACAGCAATAATATCATCAGTGAAAGTGCCGTTTGTGTGTGAAAAATGCAAAAAAACCTCACTGTGTGTGTGTGTGTGTGTGTGTGTGTGTATGTGTATGTGTATATATATATATATATATACATATACACATTATATTATATAGATATATGTGTGTGTATATATAATAAAAAATTTACACTGATTGCTTTATTTTTTAACTTTTATTTTAGATTTTTCACTTGCAGGGAGACTGCCTGTCAGCACAGACAGTCCACCTGCAGGCAGATACACAGGCACCTATTGCGGCCACGTGATCGAGTGATCACGTGGTCGCAGGGTCCTGATCTGCCGAGGGGAGACTGCCCGGGCAGACAGGCAGTCCCGGGAGGTGCGCTGATCACCGCCGGGGGACCGACGGCAATCAGGTAAGTAGCCCCAGACCGTTATGACGGTTCAGGACCGTCATCGGTCCCCAAGGGGATTTTTCCGATGACGGTCGGAAGGTAGTTTGACTGAAACATTGGTTATATGCAAATGCACTTCTCGTTAAAATAAATTTGCTATTTTGTTTACTTTGAATTCCTACAAGAGTGAGGACGTCCAGTGTAAGTTAGGCAACTTTTTTTTTATACTTTTCGTAATAATCCAAAGTTTCTATGAAAACTGAAGTGTTTTTTTTTTTTGTTTGTTTTTTTTTTTGTTTGTTTTTTTTTGCATCCCACATAAACATTGTTTATTTGGCCTGTGTTAGCCTTCGAGTTTGACATTCTTGCTCCACATAAAACATTCCATTTTAATTATTACTTTATAAAATGCTTATTTCCAATCAGACAGTCAGGTTTGTTCCTGTTAGCTGCACTGAGCTAGCAGAGGTGGAAGGTGTGCTGTGCTAGACTGCACGCCTGTCACTGCCTCTCCCAAGTCCCAAGGATGAGCATGCGCATCCTTGCTTACGGATGAGCAAGGATTAGCACGCGTATCCACAAGACTCGTACGTTGCCTCCTCCTCCTAGTCCACTCCTAGTTTTCCCCAGCATCCACCCTCGCCACGCTCTTGACTTCTCATTGCGATGAAAGTCTGTGCTGGGTAAAATGGAAGTTGCTTGCAAAGGCTGCAGACATAAGAACTGCTGAAGTACTTTTTGTGTGAAGAGTATGTCCTTCTTTGTTTTTTTTTTTTTTGTTTTCATTTCTCAAAAAGATCAGATTTCAATTTTTTTTTTTTATATGTATTTTTATAAACTGACCTTGTTACACCCCTCTGGCTGTGAATCAGACAACAGGTCCTGTTACTTCCTGGTTTGGTTAGCTCAGTGGAGCTAAAATCAACAGACAGCAATTGCTCAAAGCACCTGCCTTGCAAAGACTTCTTATTAAGCTGCATTGTGAAGTCTGTGATTGGACAGACACAGAAAGTCTGGGCAAGGTTAGAAGGGGAAAACTTACAAATGCTGCGGACAGGAGATCTGCATGTTCTGAAAGCAGTTTTTAGATATACTCCCACAATGAAAATATGCATGCATTTAGTTATGTCATTGGAGTAAAAACTATTAAACGTGATTTGCTTGTGTGTGTGCTGCGTTCCTTTTAATGTGTAGCAAAATTAAATCAGAATTGCTAAAACAGTAGATCTGGGGGGTGGGGGGGGGAACAATTCTAGAAGTCTGCTTGAATCACAGCTACATTTTGACATTCATATTTCAATTTGCTACAGTTCAGAGTTCAGTGAATTACTGTTTTGTGTTTTCTAAGATAAACCCAGACAATTAGCAGGTTAGTAAAGTAACAATGCATTGCAGGATCCATTAGATTTTTGAAAATTATCTAATTGCACATACTGGAAATAAAGGTGGTTAAAATTCAGGACATGGGGCCCTTGCTAATCATAGTAATTCTCAAAATCTTACTGGTCTTCACTAAACTGCTTAATTTGAGCTTTAGCAGACGCTCCTATGTAATGAGGTCATGCTGCCAATCATGACATTACCGGTCCCCGTCTTCTGCATAAAAATATGTAGCTTTCCATATAAAATAAGTTTCAATTTATATATTTTAATTCATGTATCGAATGCCCTGTAAATACTTATGTAATTACAGAACAAATGTAGGGCAGTCTCCTGGGCACCATTTGCCTGTCCAAAAAGGGGCAAACGTGCTAGCAATATGAGGGTGCCTTGCCACAACTGTTTCACTTGCTAGGAGATCTTCTGGTTCACCTAATGCTTCTCATTTCAGTTGCTATCTCTGCAGTGTTTCTAATAGTGAAGCATTGAATTAAATGTTTCTCTATAAAAAGCATAAGAATGGAACCCTCCCTACCGTCTGACTGTTAGGAGGGTGCAACCTTGTCAGTTAAATAAAAACTATGATTTCAAGAGAAATCTGCATTTTTCTAAAGGACTACTCAAAGCACCATGAGCACATCAGTGATTTAAAGAGGTCATTGTGCCTGAAAGTCTGTGTGTTCAGCATTTTGCTATGCAACGCTGCACATGCCGAGTGTAACCCCTTTGCTGCTGCATGTTTATCTCACCCTCCGGCTGCATCACTGGGGCATCTTTAGTCCCATTGCCGTGCACAGAGTTTCATTCCTTGGCTGAGAGCAGTCAGAATCATCAACGATCTTCTGCAGAAGCTGAATGCATGTCACGGCTTGCAGGAGAGGGCTGTCTGTGCTCGGCTAGACCTGGTAAGAGGGAAAACTGTCCCATTACCTGGAAACAAGGCCAGGGTAGTCCTTATGTTGTAGTAATAACCATTTAAGTGGTAATTCAGTAAGCTGAAGTGTTTAAGGGATTTGCAGTGTTCCTTTAAATCGGTATCCTTTTTAAATGTAGCGATCTTACCTTTGGAGCCAAACACGGGAGAATGCGGTATTTAAGAATTGTTGTCCCTTCACAGCAGAGGAGAGTAAATGGTACCAGTGGCATTACACATTTTTGTGAACCATGTTTTTTATTGTTGTTTTTTTTTTTTTATACACATCATGTTCACATTTCTATGCATTGACGTTGCTAATGTAACACTTGCTACTCACTAACTTGATTGGTCCTGCTGGGGAACACTGTCCCGAGCAGAGATCACCTCCTCCATGGTGCCAATATGGTGGCTTGATTGCCACTTTCTCAGTGTCAGAATTGATACACTAACTTATTACAGTGCATGATGCTTTTGAGAGAGGAGGGTGTTCTGCCCTGTCATTTCCCCCTCTATACCAAGTGTGCATTGGGGTGATGGGGCACACCATAACGTTATGTGGCGTTTTCCTGATGATTTGGACCTGTATTATGTCAATAAAGTTGTTTTGTATGGCAGGTACACTTTAAGATATGTAAATTTCATGTGCTGGTTTTCAGCAGGCTCTGAAATGCTAGCTAGGTGTTGTACACGGCTATTAATAGGCGCAAACAAAATGCAGTAATTAGTTTTAGCATAACCAGTAAGTGTAAGGATTGCCTTGAGCCAAAGTATGCATGTTCTTCTGTACCATTTCTCCTATTACCTTTACTCCCCTCTAGATATAATTTGAGACATAGTGTGGTTTGTGTTGAATCCTCACTTCTTCTCCTTTGGATGCAGTAGATCATTTCAGACTGTACATACTCTGCAGCTATTTCTGACTATTCATTGTTTTCGTCCAGCAGGATTTGCATGCAGAATCAGGTTAATAGTGACCACATTGCTTCTTGATGAACAGAGATTCTGATTTATTTAAGGAGAGAGATCTTGTAGGGGCACTGCTGCGCCCTAGGACTTTTAATATAATGATTGCCAATGTTGTATATTTAACAAATAGGTGTTTGTGTGTTTATATAAGCTACTGAAATTCATCCTTCAAATGGGCACCTCCATCTTGGCTCCCTGTCAATCATTAGTTTAAGCTCTGTCAACATTGGGAGAGCGTGCAGGGAAGAATATAAATGTAAATATTATTATCTCAATGGTTTAGAGGGCACTTGAGGGCTTGTTGCTTTTTTGCAGCTGTTCACTGACTAGTTTGAGAATGAGGGGTATACCATATTCACACCTGGTAACTGGGGTAGTTGAGATACACAGGGCTATAGTGTATTTAGAGGGCTACAGTTCCTACTTTACCCCTATTGGGAGGCTATGATTAGGATTTAATGTTGATTAGGTAACTTTACTTCTCACCCTTAGGGGGATTAGTTTGGCAAGCCAGGCACTGTGTAGGTTACACTAGCCGTTTTAATGATGTCCCTACCCTTCTCCCATGCTTTGGTGCTCTCTCTGTGGCCGGTCGCACCTCCATGGCTGATAACCTTAGCCAATCCAATGCGCACTAGCCTCCCAATGATTTCCCATTGGAAAGCATTGGGAACCTATTGTGTGTGTGTGTGTGTGTGTGTGCCTCAAAACGCCGTGCTGCGCCAATCAGATGGTCTCTGAGACCACCTAATAGAAATAGCTGAGTTTCACTTGGCTGTTTTGGACGAAAGCTTCTAGTGGCTGTCAGAACGTCTAGAGGCATTTAAACCCTGATATTGCGGTATGAAGTGGCCTGGGTGCCTATAGTGTCCATTTAATCAGCTATCAAAATTTAACTTGCTCCTATGCGATTTTCAGCCCAATAGACCAGTTAAATACTTGTCATAAACGAGCATTAGATTGGCAACCGCAGGAAAGGATGGCCTTTTTTTGCTGCCACTCCCCCAGTACATTGTCTGCAAGTGGAATAGGATATGGGACAAATTTGACCCAAAGTTTCCAACTGGTAGACTGACATGAGAAAAGGGTTGTTCTATACACACACAAAAATAATTATTGGAATTGATAATGTTCCTATCTGAAATGTTCCAGGCGCTTGATGATTGTACCATAACCACTATGGTAAGCTGAAGCGGTTTGGTGATCCTTTAACTCCTAACTTTTTATGGTCTCTTCCTAGTTGTAAAATCATATTGTAAGTTTATTGTAACACAGTTTGAAGGTCATTATTAGAAAATAATACAAAGTAATTCAAATTAACTAAAGTTAATATATTATCATACACACCTTAATTGCAGACCCTTCCTTCACCAGTTAGGAGCCAGTCAGGAGATTCTC
>CAKOES020000184.1:5729-16251 GCA_933207985.1 Pelobates cultripes
CCTACTACCATCCTCCATATTGGTTTGAGCCATGGCTTAAAAATGAGGGAAATGCAAGGGTGAAACATGTATTTTTGATTTGTTTTGTTTGGATTTGTAAATTTAAGAATTTTTGTTCTCCCGAAATTTGGAAATGATCGATTTAGAAAATGTTGTTTGTTTTTACAGCTCCACTGAGGCTGGTGAGAAAGCTCAGTGGTCTAATGCAACATCAGTAGAATCTGTTTACCCCTTGGGGGCTGCATGTTCAAATCCCAGCAGTGTTGAATCAGCCCTTCTTTTGAGGTAGATAATATCTATCTAATATTTCAGACCATGTAAAATTCTGCAGAATATATTATACTATATTCTGTCTAAAGCATTTCATTTCAACATTTATATAAAGATGAACAAATAAATGTTCAGGTCTGCTTTTTTCCCCCCACATTTGTCTGAACAGCAACCTATATTCAAAGTTGTTTTGAATCATATGTTTATGTGCTAGTTATGCACTTGTTTCAAATAAATGTTACAGCAATTTTTTGTTTGGTAATACAGAGGTTAAGGGAATAATGCATGGATGACATTACCCACCACCAGTAAGGGGTTAAATACATGGTTTTAATGGGACAATTAGATCTAAAAGATTGTAATAAGGGTCTTCTTTGACATTCTAAACATGATTTTAGATACAATTTATCACTTCTATTCTTTTTTTTTTAGGTATTATGGCAGAAATATGTAGTGATCAGCAGGTGTATTTAGTCAGTTCATTTAAAAATATTACATAAAGCAATATAAAATGTAGTCAGAAAAACTCAGTCTGCAAAAAGGAGGTTTGAAAAATATTGCAGTTCTTCCAAAGTAAGCATTCAGCACTTTCATTATTTGAATCTAATCAATAGTAATTTACAAAAATAGTGATAATTAACTTTCGTTACTTAATTATTGGATGTTTTAAATGAAGATGTATATCTCTGTTTCCTTAAATGAATGCTTTTCACTCCAATAATTTTTTAAATCTATGGTAAGTGTTTTAAGCTGGTGACGGTTCTGCATGATTTGCTATGCTTGGATCTAAAATATAAATCATTGTTCTAGACCTTTTAATGGGGAAGTGTCAACACTTTTTATTTGGCAAACATAAGAGAGAAGTAACAGCACTTACAGGGCATCATCTAAAGTCTTTTTGATAAGGAGCCTATACTTATATCAACACTGCAGTGTAGCATCTATCACTAACATGAAGACTGTGCTAAGTGACAAAATCACTCGAAGCACTATAAACACGATAGAATACTGTAGTGGTTATGGTGCCATGAGTTCCCCGGTGTTTCTCCAGTGTAAATAATGAACCCATGATAGTAATGGTATGACATTGTCTGCTGGGCACCGCTTCACACCTCCTCTCAGCAATTAGGTGGTGCTCTCAGCCAATGAGCTAGCCCTGCACTGCAGGTCTTAGCTCTGGAGAGCCTACAGGAACTCTTAAGCAGAAGAAAAGAAATGGAGCGATGTATGGCATAGCACAAGTAAGACGTAAAACCATAACTGATGTCATTACACTTCACTATATCATTTGCACAGATTATCGTTGTTGGCAGTGAAATTGCAGGAAACAGAGTCTGTGCCTCTGTGCGGCTACACAGTTCTATGTGAATGCTCCTGATAGAATATATTTTTTTTACCTTTTGATAAACCCATGTTTAGGGAGTAGACCCTTTCTTTGTTTTATGCATTACTATCTGGCTTCTGTAACAATTTTAGGACATTCTATTTTTTTCCAGCAAACTTTTTTTTTGGCTACGGAGCAAATAACTGAAATATCACAGGCTTCTTAGAGAGATAAAGTAATGCCAGTTAGGGATGATAGGCTGGATTTATGGACAGGAAGATGTGGAGCTTTGAAAATGTGTTATATCTTGATTGGTAGAAAGTTACATCACGCCCCTAAACATTAGTACAATTTATTATGTTGTTACGCATAAAAATTGCGGGCAGTTCTTTATGAACCTACACCTGTGTGGTCTTTTGTTCATTGAGGGCTCCTCCAGAGGCTGCAGTAACGGTTCAGGTTGAAGCAGAGATCTCTAAATTGAAATCCATGGCATTCTGGTTTATCATATACGAGGGTCTTCACCACTGAAAATTATTTTCTTACAGCTCCCTCACTCTGTGCAGTTTAGACTGATGCCGATCACCGGAATATATAACGTCACCCCTCGGGACTTCTGTAGACTTCACCTGTTATTTATGCGGAACTCTTGAAACCTTTTATCCAAAGACATTTTCGCAAGACACCTACCTAAGTATAAAACTACCTGGAGCCTCGCTCAAAGTCTAAAATGAGAAAACACCTTTAGCTTAATCCTAGGTGTAACTCCTTTTAAAAACTAAATACTCCATGTACCCCAAAACTTAATTTAGCCCCAAACTAACACTAAATGGAATAATCCTAAACATTTTTTTATACCACAACTGTAACCTTTCCACCTTTTAATCCGCTTAACATTATATGTAATCTAATTCTGAAATTAACTACTCTCTAACTTCAAATCTCCCTCTACCCTAACCGCTTCTATTATTATCTGTGACCCTGCTTGCACAGCTGCCTACACTCTATTAGAACACAATACAACACACAAAGGAATATGCACATAAATATAGACACATGTAGTTGACCAATATGAATATAATGACTATATATCACTATATAACTCACTTTATGTTTATCACTTTTTTGTGGGGGGAGCAGAGGGATCCTTAGATTTGTGTTGCTACAGCAGGGGTAGGGAACCATAGCTACTTCAGATGTTTTGGACTACATCTCTCATGTTGCCCTGACAGTATTATGTAAAACCATTTGGGAGTGCTGAATGTTGCCATCTGTGGCCTACAGTCACCAAACTTCATAAATCTGCCCCGGTCCAGGCCTAAAATATGAAGTCAGCAGTGATGAGTGAGGTTTCAGATAAATATCCATTTCTTTTCAGTCTCCTCTGGTTGCTACATTGTGCAAGTGGACATGTTACCTCGAAGGAACTTTTCAGAAAATGAATAGAAAACATTATGAAACACAAAATATGGCACATCAAACTAAGGGAGCACACATCTACACTAAGACAGAAGCTACCTAACGCGTTTCATGAAACATACCAGCCAGCTCTTGTCTTTGTCTGCTTGTGGACTTTCTTAGGTTGCCATGCCATATATTGTGTTTCAAATGTATTTAATACAATAAACACAATTCATTATTTTGCATGCCTAGCCTTTTGGAGAATGTATTTTTTTTTGGTGGTGGGAGGGAGGTGGGGGATTGGGAGATTCTACTACCTTTATTAGTGGAATTCTGACAGATTTATTATATGTAGCATTGTTGAGTAAGAGTCTCTTGAAATCCTGAGTGTCTCAAGAAAGTCAGATATTTGGGAGTTATTTTTTGGATTTTGGTCGCCTTCATCCTTGCTTTTCATTTACTCCAAAATGGAAAGACCCTAAAAGTGACAGTGCAACTTTACATCCCTCCAGAAGACTTATCAATGGTCTAATGGTTTTTAAGGAGCTCAGCATAGAATGCATTTGCCTTGCGAAACCAATATTATTTTATAATTGGAATAATTAATTTAGAAGCAGTAACAGCAAACTCAGTATTCTATCTATCTATCTATCTATCTATCTATCTATCACAGAGAAGCTAGATTAAACCAAAGTACAATGTGGCACATAAATTTAAGTGTTTGTTTTTTACAGCTTTAAAGTTGTTTATTAAAATACCTGAGTTACCCCTGGGGATGAAGCATTTGAATGGCCATATGGTGTGTGGAAATTGCATATTGGGCTTAGGGGCTAATTCCATTTTTTTTCTGCCAAAACTTTATACTTATATTTGATATATGAAAATTTGAGACATCTGGTGTTTCTCGTGATGTATCTGCATTGTTATGAGGAAACTGTACGCTAATTCTCTTAAATGAAGAGCAATTAGAGGTTTGGAATCAATATTACAATTATTAAGTTACTGTGATATTTAATTTAGTGTGTGAAGGTAAAGTGGAGTTGAACAATAAGATAATTTTACTCTTTTATAAAATCCTGAGTTTGTGTACCTTTGGATAATTATAGACATATTATTTCTTATGAAGGAATATAAAATAAACTAGATTTGTTTTGACTCATATTTTTGCAGATTAGCAGTCTCCACCTGGTCTGTCTACCTTCGTCTCTACACGTTACAATTTATTTATTTGCATAGAAAATGACAACTTAATCAGATTTATAGTAATCTTGTATGAAAATGGCAACATTAGAAAGACACGTTCGCATATCATTCACTTACGTTTGTTTAATCAAATTAGTAATCAGATTACTGTCTTACTCTTCTTTATAATATATATATATATATATATATATATATATATATATATTGAGAGAGAGAAAAATTTTGCGACACAAAAGAAAACAGTAAATAATTTCATATTAAACAAAAACACACAAGCATACTAAAGGAAATGAATACAGTTCAAGGACATATCTTACATATAGAACATAAAAATGTGTATTAGTTTTTGTTCATGATATATAAAAATAATGTTTTTTAACAGCTCAATGTATTGTCTTTAAGGTATGTACAAATTTCAGAGATGCCTGCTGTCTCCGTGGTTGTTGAGGACATATAAATAGGAAAATCACTGTTCCTAGCGTAACAAGAAAAAGTATGTATTAAAATGAATCTTCCTTGTGAAAACTGTCCTAATAGAGACTATACTATAAATAACTGCACACTATCTCATTAAAACAAGTTAAGTAGAACATCTCAAGTAGAATCATATGGGAAGTAAAAATAAAATAGAAATCATACCTGCAAATTTCATGCTAAGACTATAGTTAAAAAGTACAAGGATAAAGATCAAATATTTTTTTTTGTTTTTTTTTTATGGACAGATAGCAAAATGCAAATTAATCAAATACTGCCTCCTTCATTGAATAATTTCAGGCAGAACCACCAGGTGTAACAAGAAAAAGCTACACACGAGCCTGTGTTCACGTAATAAAAACATACAGATCAGATACAGTCTATAGACTACATGTCCATTATGTTCCATACATGTTCCATTATTTGTCTACTTTGAAAAAAGACTAAAGTCCATCAAGTTCAACCTTGAAGTCCATTCTTTTATGCTGCTAATCCAAAATAACACAAAAAACATAAAAAAAGGGAAAAATATCATCATTGACTCCATAATGGCAATCAGATTTCTCATTGGATCATTAACCTGTTAATGTACTTATTTAATAATTCTTTATTTTTTTGTGCATAGAAATAACATCGTTGCAAACATAGCCACAACAGCAATTGCTCGCAGTTTTATCAGACATTTAAGAACAATTGTGAAATTTAGTAACATTGCACTTTTTATAATGCATTTAACTTTGTAAGCAACAGTAGTGGTAACATCATTGTGCCCTCTGTGGGTATGAGTAGCGTGTAGTGTTGCAGTCTATGTATCTGCCCTAGAGGGTTTTGCCCCGTACTGATATTCCGTGTGGGTGTATTAGCGTGGTCCTTGTGTGTCAGCTAACGGGGAGGGGGTTGGTAAGACATGGTATGAGTATGTGGCTTGTGGCATGCTGTGCGGTGTACATCTGCCTCCCAGTATGGGTGTCTGTGGTGTAACTATAGCGTTTGGTGGTATACCCTATACTGTATAGGCTAAATGGTTGTGTCTTGTGGAATCTGAGAAGGTGAGTAGCAAGTTATGTCACTCTTAAACAAAACAAAAAAAAGGGGGGGGGGTGCACACATACATCGGTAAAAGCCACAAGATAAAAATAGACAAAATATAAAAAAGGAAAAGATGAGAAACGCAATGTAGTAGTTTCTAGGCGGACCAGGTCGTCCCCGGTACGCTTCATATGAGTTGGTCTCTAACTTTGCAAAAGTCTCCATATGCATGTATGGTGGAATAGTAAGGAGAGGAGAGTTCCCATGGGCTAATCGGCCTCTGCTTCCTTAAGTGGGTAAACAGACATGAGAAGCTCCGGAGGGATTCTGTGGGGAAAATTTTCGGATGGTAGCCGGGTTAATCTGGGATAGTCCCTGTCGAGCTGCCGGTGCTGCTTGCAATATGCCTGATGATTGCAGGTGTGTTTCAAGCTCTTGTTTATCTTGCGCTTTGTATAGAGTCCCGTTGTGGGTGAACAAGATGGCTCGGGGAGTGCCCCATCTGTAGGGGATTTCTCTGGACCGGAGGTGTTGTAGGAGGGGTTGCAGATTTTTTCGCCAGGCCAACGTATTCCTGGTGAGGTCTGGGAATACTGTTAGCGATGCCCCTTCAAATAGCAGGGGTTGTTTTCCCCTCATTGGGGTCAAAAGTAAGGTCTTGTCGGCCAGAGTCTGAAACCGCAGTATGAGATCTGCTGTCACTGCCGCCGGTGCTCGTGGTGATTTCGGCAGTCTGAACATCCCATCTAGTTTCATGGACCTTATTTGTTTTGGTGGGAGCAGGACCCCAAGGAACCGCCTGATGTAGTGGGGTAAGTCCGCAAGAACTACCGATTCTGGTATCCCCCTTATTTTTAGATTATAGCGTCTCCTCTGGTCTTCCATGGTGTCAAGCCTTTCGGTAGTGGTAGTTTGCCATTGGGTTAGGACTGAGATTTGTTGTTCTACCTTGTTTAGTCTAGCGTCGTGGGTGCTTGAGCAGGCTTCCAGCTGTGTGATTTTTGTCGTGGCCCCTTCAATGTCCTTCCTGTAAAAGGCCATATCTGCCGCCAGATCCTTGCGGAGCTTCGCCAGCATTGCCTTGAGCTGGTCAGCCGTGACCGGGTCCCCGGTCGTCGGGGGCGCATTACTGCAGTCCGGTAGGTGTCTGAGGGACGCTCCCTCTATGATGTCTGAAGCGAAGTCCTCTGAGGTGTTAATGTACTTATTATATCCTTGAATATTCTGTTTTCCAAAAAAAAGTGTCCAAGCCTTTTTAAAATGTATCTATAAAATCTGATAAGACAATCTTTAGGCAGAGAATGGCTTTCAATGTCCACTTTAAGATAATTTATAAATAGATATAAGAGAAGTTGACCCAGGACAGAACCCTGAGGCACTCCATTTTCCATTTACACTACTCTCTGCACTCTATCTTTAAGCCAGTGTTCTATCTAAGAACACATTTTTTGTCTAAACCAACTGATTTCAGTTTTTCTAGTAACTTTTTTTTCATGTGGAACTGTATCACATCCGCTGGATCACCTTGATCTATAGTTCTACTAACTTCTTCATAGATCACAATTATGTTATCATACCCGTCTTTAATAAAACCATGTTGATTCCTGCTAATGATACTTTTGTTCAAAACAAATTCTTAAATATTTTTCCTTAACAGTCCTTCAAATAATTTCCCAACCACAGATATTAAGCTCTGTGTCTGCCGGTTTGTAGTTTCCAGGTTGTGCCCTTTTCAATATAGGAACCACATATGTTTTTCTCCAATCCTCTAATACAATTCCTGAAATAAAAGAAACCTTGAAGAAATAAAAACAGTGGATATTTCTACCAATGCATGCCTACGAACTGCAACCTCACAACAAAGAGTTTTACTTGGTCTTTCTAGAGGAGGCACCTATCTGGAGGACAACCAGCAGAGGTGTGTTTAACCCTGCAATAAAAACATTGCTGTTTTTATGAAACTGTATCAAATAGGAATTTGAATGCAAAAATAATGTTCATACTTTGGTGGCCCTGCGTATTACTACTGCACTATTTTTAAAAGTGCTATATATGTCTTCAGTTCCTCAGTTAATTATTTGATATCCCACTGAATATTATGTTTGAGGTCATGCCACATGGCCTTCAATTTAAAGACATTAAAACATGTATGGTGGCATCAGATAGCTGGGAAAACATAAAGCTGTGATGGTCTGGAGGTCTTCACAAATGGTAAGTATAAGGGGTTTCAGCTATTCATTTCAACCTGTTTAACCATTGAGAATAACTGAGTTATGTAATATTACTCCTCTATTCGGAAGACTGAAGATAGCTGGCTGTGTTCATCTGGCTTCAAGTCTCTGAAACAACAAAGATCAGATCAGAGTAACAGACCTAACATGGTCATTTAACATCCCAGAGACAATTAATCATAGAGAATATGCAGAGAGAGGTAAACTGTACTTTATTGTATAACTTTGTGTATCTATAACAGCACCACCTAGTGATCAGTATCAATAATGTACTCATTATATATGATAACTGACAGTGCAGCTCATGCAAAAACAAGAAGCAGAAGGTATGATCCTACCTAATAATGTGCACATTCAGTAGAGCACAGAAAATTATTTGAAAAAGATGACAAAGAAACAATAAGAAGAAAAAATCCCAATAACTATGTTAGAAAGAAAAAGAAACATATCTGGGAAATATTGGCAATGCCAGGTGACCCAATAAGTCACTTGGTCAAACCTGGAAAATTTGTTACAGAAATTAGAAAATAGAAATTGAGCAACATAAAATGCTTGATACCAAGAGAAGGATAAAATAATGTATTGACATCAACAAATGTTCCAGTGTGTGCAAGAAGTGTGAAAGTAAACTATGGGTTTGCGGATGCCTGATATAAACATGTCATTAACATCAATCTCCCAAGACAAATTGATGGCGTGAAGCCATAAGTATAGTTTTTACAGTAATAGCGACAACACCTGTAGAGAACTTAAATGTGGGCATTGGCATTCTAATGCAAAACAAACAAAAAACATAGACAAAACAGAGGCCATTATTTATAATGGTGACTACCATTGACCAATTCAAAGTAATTCTCTACTTATGTTTTTTTTTGTTGTAGTTTTTTCATTCTTCAGAGTTCAAAATTGGAATGTGTGAGCTGCCTCAGGTTTCAAGCTACCCAATTCAGTGGGTGAAACTTTTTTTTTAGATGATGTTTACTTAATTCTGTTTTTAGGTTGTTTATTATCTTTATTAACTTATTCGTTCTACAATCTTACAAGTTCAAATGTTTTTTGGTGTTCTCCTACCAATAAATATATTAATCTTAAGGACAATATGCGTTCCACCAGCTCTTAAATATTTAAACACCTCTGGAAAACTTGTCTTTTAACATTTAAGAAATTAATCTACGAAGAACATATATCACCTGTGCACTTATTCCTTTTAGATTGCAAGCTCTGGTGAACAGTACCCTTACCCATTAGTTTATGCAAAATTAGCCATATATCAACTTTTTGTTTGGTAATATTATATTGTAAAGTACCGCAAAATGTATTATAATAATAAATAAAAAAATCCTTTGTTTTGAAGATGTAATATATTTCACATTCTTGCAGAATACTCAGTTGTCATTATTATATTGACTGCTTGCTTACTTAGCTAAATATATTTCTCTTTTTTTCTAATCATTTTATTTACAGGCAGACTAAGCAGACTTATTTTCATGTGAAAATTCAGCATTTTTAAATGATATACTTGCTTCTGGTTAAAATGATTCCCAGAGAAATATGAGGCTATGCTTGTGAATGAATAGTGTGACCTACAGTGAAGAAGTATTTTATTTTCAATCTCTGGCAGAGAAAGAGGGAGAAACAAAAAAAATATCTTGCTGAGTTCAGCACTAAGGCAGAAAGTCTCCTATTTTTATTTAGACAATTATGGCAGGGCAATCGTATCTATTAAGAAGAGTGACACTTCTTTCTGGCAGACAGAAAAATGTTCCTTCTCACGCTGGAAGGTGTACTGTGAAACAAACGATAAATCAGAATATTAGTTGAGACATCATTTGTTTTTATTCAGTTACTTGTCTTTCTCGTGCTTAGCATGCGGATTCAAAGTACATGTGAGATCATACAAAAACAGAGAAAATGAGAGCTCTGAGAACAGGCAAAAGCTTAGAGAAACACAGTAGTTTGCCCTTCAGTTAGTCCCCGCTTAGGTCTCAAAATAGTTTCTACTCACATGTGCCATTACAAAGAGAACCTATACCATTTGCATTTCAGACTGATCCAACCCACAAGGACAGTCCATAACTTAAATTTCAGCCTCCTGCACTAGCCTTCTCATGCTTTGGATTGGCTGGGATCATCGATCATAATGACCTCAGTCAAGGAGGTGGAGTTTGAAAAAGTAGACTGGCGCTGTTAATGAGAAAAGGTGAGCTAACATCCTTTTTTTGCAGCACTGGCCTGGTCACCTTAATGGTGACTAGGACACTATTGCGTTAGGAATACATATTTGTATTTATAATGCTATAGTTTTCCTTTAACCTTAAAGACCATTCACATCTGATTCATCCAGATATAGTAAATCCTGGAGGTTGTTTAGCTTGTTATATGTGTCAGTCATTGGAGTGTTGGCAAAGGGATGAAAGGGGCAACTGCTCCATACAGACACTGCAACTTCTCACCATTCTTTTGTGGATTAATGATAAATTAGGATGTTGTTTGAAGATTAGTACAGTAGTAGGCTAGCAGGCAGGAACTGTGCTGGGTCTTTACTTGGGCAGCACTGTATCTGTTTAAGAGTAGGCTGGTGGCCCACAAT
>CAKOES020000184.1:16351-29285 GCA_933207985.1 Pelobates cultripes
GGTGTTGACGAGGCTGTCAGACTATGATGAGTATGTCCTGGAGGTATTTAGAAGTTACCTCAGGATGAATTGAGAAAGTGCTTCTTAAACGCATAAAACATGCTTATTTTCACTGGTGGCAATGGAGTCATGGCAAACAGAGACTGTGCCTATTATACAAGCACAGCTATCTGTGAATTCTCCATCATACTGTGTAGGAGATTTTGATGGAGATACCTATATTTGATATCCACCTCACAACTCTTGCAGTGTCCATTTGTGTAACCCATATTTTGCATGATTTGCATTTGCATAAGAGATCTGTACATAGTTTGCACAAAAAAAAATAATTTAGTTTATTATCCTAAAAGTTGAAAAGATGTACTCCCTACAAGCTGGTTATATTTATTGCCTGTTGTGAGAGTCTTGGATTTTTGAAAATCTAAATTAAAGAGGAGCTCAGCCTCTTGTTAAAAAGACACCCATTGAGAATACCTAGCGTGAGACAGACATCCAGACAGTGCATGAAACTACTAGGGTGAGGATAAAAGAGAAGCAATAACAGTAATGCAATCCATTTATTTGGATGAGAGAAAATAAAGAATGTCATTCAGAATCGTTTCGTATGTCAACCCAGAAATAATGTGATGTCAAAATTTCTTCAAAAGTTGAGGCATGCAGAACGGTCAGTTAATATTGGGAGTTTGAACTTAACAGTTCAGGAAGAAGATATGGAATGTAGGTGTTATCAGTAAAAGTATTAACTACAAGAACATGAGAGCTGATATGTCATTTTATGGGAACATGGCAAAAATATGTAGTCGGAGTCACTGACCTGATGTGGCAGAAAAGTCTGCAAAAAGACTCCCAATCTCTAGTATGCCTCCCCACTGTTCAATGCAGCCATAATGCCCAGTTTTCTTGCCATCACCTCTCCAGCAGCCTCTTCCATATCTTCTAAGTTTTTGGCCCTTGCAGCCTAGAAGCAGTTCTGAGTACAGCAGAAGCTCCAGGCATAGAGAAAGGGATGTGATAGTTGGTCTAGCCTTATCTGCAACCTTTTCTGGTGCAAGCTATTAGACTGAAATAAAAAAAACATGCACAGATTTGTTTAAAAAAATGTTTCAGGCTATCCGGGTTTCATCCATGTTGAGTTTCAGTAAAAATTATTTGGACAAACAGAAATGGTGTGTAAATTAACCAATTAGTGTACTGCAAAATATAAATATTATGTATAGTGATGTTCTGAACGGTTCGCGAACGGTTTGCCACGAACGGTTCGCCGCGGACTCATCATTGAGTAAATTTTGACCCTGTACCTCACAGTCAGCAGACACATTCCAGCCAATCAGCAGCAGACCCTCCCTCCCAGACCCTCCCACCTCCTGTACAGCTCACTAAGAATGCAGCTTCACAATGAATGTAAAATGGATGCTGTCCAGGAGGTGGGAGGGTCTGGGAGGGAGGGTCTGCTGCTGATTGGCTGGAATGTGTCTGCTGACTGTGAGGTACAGGGTCAAAGTTTACGCAATGATGAGTCCGTGGCGAACCGTTCGTGGCGAACCGTTTGAGAACCGTTCGGGACATCACTAATTATGTATATATTTTACATTTTGACTCCATTTAATTCATAGATCAAGTGAGAAGATGTAACAAATGGAAATATTTTTAATTTTTTTTTCAAATATATAGTATTTTTAATGCTCTTCATTTTCTCTTCTCACGTAATCTGAGCATAAATTGAACATTTAGTGGCTGTCCCATATCCATCAATCATCCTCTTTCACATCAATCATATTTTTACAGAAATCTGAATCACAAAATAAACAAAATGGTTTTGTGGATTGTCCGTTTTATTTTTTGTGTGATTTGTCCATATAGTGAAAGGGAAGGAATGAAATCAATAGTCCAACAGGTACTCTAATAACAGGGGCTAACCCCAAAGTAGAAACTATATAAGTGGACAGAGAATAGAGTACCAAAGGGGACTGGGATATAATATACTCTAAATAGAGTGTCAGCTGTCTTCCAGACTCAGAACAATAAAATAAAGAAAATAAATACATTTTATTGAAATAGTTAAAATGAATCCAATGTGAAAAAAACTTATATACAGTGGTGCTCGTGTATAAAAGTGTATTAACCAACAGGTATATGGTAGGTAAGTAGATAGTCTAGTCAAGTAATCACCAGCTAGTATGGTAACGCAAAGCCTTGCTATTCATGTCAGGTAAGTCTATATATCACCTATTACCTGTTCACACTGGTATATACAAAACAGGTTAAGGATAGATATATGAATAGCTAAACGCTGGTGTCCTTAAGAATGGTAAATGCTATCTTACTAATATCATAAAAAGTTAATATTGCCTGTAAGGAATCATAATGTGCAATAACTGCAGATTAATTAAGGTATAACCATGCACATGTCTTTGCCATGGTATATGTCTATATGAATTGGTCAAGAGGGAAATGTATCTTAGCAATAGGAATATCAATATTGGGAGAAAAAAAGGTCAACTAAATCCTTAGTCAGAAGGTTATACTTAACCATATATAAGACACAGCACACCTATCTGACTGTTACGAGGGAAGATACACAATGCCTCCAAGGGTGCGTTCCAGTTACTAACAAATAGTGTTCCTTGGCAATGCAAGTGTAAGATAACAATCTGGTAGTACTATGAAACCAGGAAGGTAAGTTCTGTGTTGACAAAATTAATAAAAAGAATGGCACATACCAGCTATGAAGAAAGGTTAACAAATTTAAACCTTTTTAGTTTAGAAAAACGTTGCCTGAGAGGGGATATGATAACATTATACAAATATATTCGGGGCCAATATAAACCATTGTGTGGAAATCTATTCACAAACTGGACACGAGGTCATGCGTTTGGAAGAAAGAAGGTTTAGTCTATGGCAAAGGAAAGGTTTTTTTTACTGTAAGAACAATAAGGATGTGGAATTCTCTGCCTGAAGAAGTGGTTTTATCAGAGTCCATACAGATGTTCAAACAGCTACTAGATGCATACTTGCAAAAACAGAATATTCAAGGATATAGGGTAATAGCTTCTTTATCCAAGGATTAATCTCTCACTGGCATTCTGGGGTCAAAAAGGTATTTTTTTCCTAGCTTGTTGCAAAATTGGAAGCGCTTCAAACTGGGTTATTTTGCCTTCTTTTGGATCAACAGCAAAAAACAAATGTGAGGAAGGCTGAACTTGATGGACGCAAGTCTCTTTTCCGCTATGTAACTATGTAACTATGAATCAAATTCATTCACGTGCCTTCACAGGAACCTATTGCTAATCACACACTCGATGTCAGGCACTCTGTAACTTCCATCCCGTGTCTTCAAGGACACCTCTTAATAATCCCAGGATAGTAAGTGCTTAAGTGAATTCTGTACTAAATAACTTCGTTGATAACTCTGCAACTTTTCTCCCATGCCTTCCAGGGCACCTATTGCTAACCCTACTCTCGACTGCTAGCATATGAACCCTATAGAAAAGAGCATAATCGCTCCGTGAATGAGTGAATTAATTAAAAAAGCACGGTGGCAAGTCCATGCAATGTCATAAGATTAATCAAGACAGCAGTAGCAGGACCCCCGACGTGCGCGTTTCGCCCGACCTGGCTCGTCTTTTTAACTATTTCAATAAAATGTATTTATTTTATTTATTTCATTGTTCCGAGTCTGGAAGACAGCTGACACTCTATTCAGACTATACCATATCCCAGTCCCCTTTGGTACTCTATTCTCCATTAATTTATACAGTTTGTCCATATAGTGTTTCAGAGTTTAGGATTGACAACATTTTTGTTTGAAACCAAATGCACACGCCTAGTAACTGTGGCTATTTTGTAACTCCTTCAAAGTTTACCTCTTATTACTGATGCACTTATACTTTGCAATAAAAAGTTGGTAAGGATGAGTTAAAGTAATGCAAAGACAAACTGAGGTTAATTAGTGGTTAATAAGCAAAGTCTGAGAATCTAGAGTATAAATTACTATAATATTGATCTTCCTTGCTCTGTCAGCGCTCTGGGGAGCTTGAAATTCAAGTGCTTAATTCAGCTTCAGCCTTATGCAACTGAGAATTTGTTTTTATCCCCCAAACAAAAAGTGCGTTTGTTTATTCTTCTTTCTCTGAGTAATACAATCAATTAAGCTATTTTTCCAAAACCTTGCTCGTTTATAACAAAATATATATGGTCAATAAGTCTCAAATGTCAATGGGCTCACTAAAATTTACTTAATATATAGTGACAGCACCACAAGCTCTGAGTTGTACGTTAAAGATTCCTTGTAAGTAAAAATTTGGGGGACTAATGAAGTGTCCAGACTGATAGTTTTCAGTTGGAGAATTCTTTAATTAAAAGTTTAGTGCTATGAATACTAACAGTTTTATTGTTTTCTTTGTTTGAATTAGTAAATAATGCAAGAACAGATAAAGTGAAATAGAGGTAGCTTTATAAGCTAGAATATTGAAAATCTGATAGTTGCATACTAATGAGAACAAAACACAGGGTCTTCTTGAATTGCAACTGAATAGCAGGTAGTTAATGTACTGTTACAAGATATTGGCTATTTAAAAAAGTAAATTGGCTATTTACTTAGCCAAACTTCAAATGAATTGCTGCTAAATGCTTAATTTCGCTGATTCAGTTTGGCTGAACCACACCAGTGGAATTGCACTCTTTAGACGACTTACGTTATGAAGGCAGGGCACTAGATGTTCCTTTACAAAGACTGTGACTGCCAAAAATCTATTTGTTTATGCAGCCCTGGCAACACCTTCACTGGCTATGCCTTACACAGCATCGTGACAAAAAGGTTTAATTTACATTAGAAGTTCTTTCACCTGATATCTTAACTGAACTTTAAGCACACACAGGCTGTAGTAGGCTCTATCAGGCAATTAAAAGAGCAGGAGATAAAAAATTCTAAATTAAACACACTGTGCAATAAGTGAAGCTAAAAATGTAGGCTCATTTTCAAGAAGCGTGAAGGGAGTCTCTGTAAATCTCAGCCAGGGGAGGTGTGGTTAGAGCTAAGTAGACAAAGGGATTATATTCCTAAATGGCAGATAATTGAGCAGTGAGACATTATGAACATGATGTATACAACGAAGCCACTTCATTAAGCTAAGCTTTACATTTAAATGTACACTATAAACATAAAAAATGCTACATTTTAATGTAGTGGTATTGTCACTTAGATAGTGCCCCTTTTCTATGTGTAATGTAATGCCACTAGAGGCATTGTCTCCTGAAGACCAGTGATGCCACCGATTTAACTTCAGGACCAGGTTTTACTAGACAATTTATTAGATGTACCTATTACAGGACCTGTGAGTAAAGTTATTACCTACTAAATGCAGAATTACTTATACCAAGGCCCTGAATTCGAAAAATATTATTGGTGCTGTCAAATGTGGGATCATTTTAACAGTCCCTCCTCTATAGCTCAAAGTTCTAAATAAATCTTGCACTGATTTTAGGTGCAACCACAACGGATGTGTTATATGTACACATATAATCCATGGAGTGACTTCTTTTACGTCATCTGCTAATCTATCTCATCGTACAATTCAATATCAAATGAATTGTACCAGCTCATTTGTGGTGCATCTCCTCTTTTGTGGGGGTGGTTACAGTATACAAAACAAATGTATAGAGAATTGAAGATCCAATTTAGAGAGAGCTAAAACTCTATTTTTAAAAAGAAATCTAAGACTTTAATTGCCATTAATTTTTGGAGACATCATTCTGGAGATTCCATTTCCTTTAAGGATTGGGTACCAGCAATCTTCTCTTCTACCAATAGATATAACAGACTGTTGACATCTGAGTCTAGGAAGATTTCTCTGTTAGATACTTTAAGCCCTCGAGAAAATGATGAAGCGTTGGATATGGCCATTATGTATGGCATTATCACTATGCTATTTCTCATTTATGCCGTCTTATTTTGCTGTCTTATTTTGACTTTTTCCTTTAAATATAATGTTTCTCAGTTCCCCCTCTTATTAGGTCTAGAATATCATTATTGTATTTTATTTATATATTAATTTAATAAAACACACATATATGTACTTATACTTATTTGTATATATGTATATTTTTATGCAATACATATATTTAAAAAAAACAAAACTATTTTTATGTTATAAAAACTTAAAATTACAAGCTATTTTGATGCAATATTAGTTATTTTTTTCTTTTACCAACAGAATAAGATGCAACAAATACTTTACATTTTAGGTAAAATTTACATATTAAATTGACTGTAAATAAGTTTTATTTAACACTATGATGATCATCAAATGACTGTTTTATTTTTTTCTCCTCTAGTGTTTTCTCAATATACGTGTGAATTACTAGGCTTTTATTTGTACTCAATGAAATTCAAGTGCTCAGATTTGTTACATAGCTGGTGCTTTATAAAAATAGATGATAATAATAATAATAATAAACCCCTCCAAAAATAAGTGTCTGTGTATTAAAAAAATACTTAAAAAAAATATTTTAAAACCAATATAAAACTGTTATAAATATTCATGAAATTACATTTTATATATTAACATATATTAAAAAAAAGATATACATGTTGGTATAATTCTTACTAAGAACTTAATTTAAGTTTATAAAGATACAAAAAAGGATATGCTTACTATATGATACACTGAAAAAAACACACCCTCAGAGAAGTGTACCTCACACACACACTATAAAGAATAAACACAAGGACGTATATATAAAAACCCAAAGGTGATATATACAAATAGAGGGTGGTTGGGAACAATACAACCTGAATATGGCTGAAAATGAACGTGGAATCTATAAAATAGCAAAATACAAAATATAGTGAAGTAAGTTATGCAAAAATGGATTTGCACGTGGTAGAGAACTTACAAGAAGGGAGTAGTAATCACGCCTGTCACCCTGTCAGGGGTACTTTCCACATTGAAGGTCGAATATATATGGCGAGGACTTACAATATCACTTTTTCTTCAGCTCAGGAATAAAGTATCCCTTTTTCCTTCAGCTCAGGAACAAAAGAAAAAATATAGATAGTGCAGACTGTATAAAAATAACAAGATTTATTCCAAATATTGCACTTACAAGAAATCAGAAGTAAGACAGCATATCTCCATAATGAAGTAATGGCCGGGTCTCCAGATGAAAGTAGAGAAAGATCCCAAAATGGAGGTACACAAAATTAAAAAATTTAAAATAAAATAAAATAAATAAAAATAACAAATGGACTATAATAACAGCTGTATATTAGCATAAAAAGTCTAAAAGTAGTATCCAACGCGTTTCGTCACTGTGTTGACTTCCTCAGGGATATAGATGTGTTGTAATCTTCATGGTTTATATATCATGCCAATTTTCAAATTCGCGGGGAAATTCACATGTTACTTCCGGTTTTTCGGCCCTTAGACTTCCTGAGTTCCACCTTGGAACGCATAGCGTCACTTCCGGTTTCCGGTCTCATCCAATCAAGAGGGCTTCTTGCGTTCCACCTTTGAGCTGTTCCTGAGCTGAAGGAAAAAGGGACATTTTATTCCTGAGCTGAAGAAAAAGTGATATTGTCAGTCCTCGCCATATATATTCGGTCTCCAATGTGGAAAGTACCCCTGACAGGATGACAGGCGTGATTACTACTCCCTTCTTGTAAGTTTTCTACCACATGCAAATCCAATTTTGCCTAACTTACTTCACTATATTTTGTATTTTGCTATTTTATAGATTCCACGTTCATTTTCAGCCATATTCAGGTTGTATTGTTCCCAACCACCCTCTATTTGTATATATCACCTTTGGATTTTTATATATACGTCCTTGTGTTTAATTTAAGTTTATGTCTGCACAATTAATTTTTTAATTCAATTTGGAGTTATTGCGTTATTGGCAAAGACTTGTATTCTGCAAAGCTTATCAAGGACAAGGTTTCTAAGGAGGAAAACGTTGAATATGGATGAAAAAAATTCCCTTTGCACTAAATCCATAGACTTTTGGCCTTAGCCACTAACCTTTGGCTTATTTACGTCTTCATATAAATGAGAAGTTACAAGCAAATATAAACCCAGTAAAATGAATAAGAACTAAATCCATCAATAGTATACGCTAAAGAAGAGTGACTGTTAATTAGACACAGATGTTTGAAAACGAAAGCCCATGAGGTTTCCGAACCAATTGTATACACTTTGGGTTCATTCATCGAGAAGCACAGCTGAATAAATTAACAATATTAAGCTTCATAGCACATAAACATAATCACCCAAATGTTTTGGAGATTGCATTGCAATTGTATTAGAGATAAAATGAAATAACTCTAGCACATGATTCGTTATGTTATGATTACGTTATGTTAAGATTCAGTATGTTTAATGATACTATAAGCAGGTCTTCATGTATCTACAAAGCTTACAGCTATCATACCAAGTAATAAATCTGGTCCCTTTGAGATTTAAACCCTTTGATCCTAACTTGCTGTAGGCTGGATGTGCTCGTTGGCAGATACCGTGAGTTCGAACTCCTGGGGGTAATTTTGTTTTATCACAAATATCTTGTACAAACTATTTTGGAACTGGCAGACAAAACTAATGATAAACATATCACAGGTGAAAGAATTCTAGATCATAAACACTTGCTAGAGGTGTTAAAGCAGTGATGAGACACACTCTAATACAATCAGACTGTCCACCCTATACCCCATTTAGTTGTGTACCATATTTTAGTTATATTGGTCATAGGTTATAAAATCACTACAATAATGAAAATATATATTTTTTGTTCACATTTTTTCATTATTTAAATTTTTAAATTAAGTATAATTTAACATATATTTATATTTTAATTAATTTAAGACTCAATATAAACGGAATATCCCATAAATAAAAATATTTTTACAAAACATTACTTGGTTGCATTAAATGTGCTTGTTGTGCACACTTATGTCCATGATTGTATCTATATCTTAAGTTTTTTTGAATAGCGAGTTACAAATGTTTCCTAAATAAATTATATGTTCGTTGATAATAGAATCCGTGTCTGGAATGTTTATCCACTAGTGGTAGTATTACATTTTATCTAAGCCTGGCTGGAGTATGGCAAACACCTAATAAAATAAAAAAATGAAAGAGTCAAAAGGCTGTGTAAGAGGGACATCGGTAAAAAAACAAGTGCAGTTTTGTCAGAAATGACCGGGTATTGCCAGAAAGGTTTGCATAAAAAATATGACAGTAATGTTTCCATGAAGAAATGGCAGATCCACACTAAACTCATGCACGTTTTATATGAACATGGGACAGCATGAAATATACTCTGCCACTGCTTATCGAGTACAGTCCTAATGTTTCAGAAATCCCGCGATTCACGTTAGTGGCCAAACTCTTCCCCAGCCTTGGCGAATGGGATAAAACGTTTAACAGTAAAATGTTTTTATTAATCTCTAAGCAGATATTGTGTATATAAATGTTAATTTGATTTGGAATATGCTCTTCAGAACTTTAATTATCCATTTTTGATTGCATCCTAATTACTTTTGTGTTAAAGAGTGAAATGTGTGAATGTGTATGTGAGAAGTTGGGAATACTAACTGTACATTTATCATACTGTTAATATTTTTGTTTGTTTCATTAACCGTAAAGGAATGGACAGCACCATGCTTCATTGAGCAGAATTTCTTTTGCTGTGGAGATACGGCGATGTAAATCATCAAACTGCCTGCTCTGGTATGTACCTGTGATTTGACAAAGCAAAGCATGTATGGCAGTTGCTATGGTGATTAATCCCTAGTTGGATAATCTACGACTGTAGGCAAACATCTGAGTCTACATGACAGCTTCAGGTGATGTACTTCTGTACATATTATTTATAATTCCACTTCCAGGATCAATCATTTAAATGATTATTATTAGTTTTGTTTATGTGTTTTATTTTTAATTAAGCGTCTAAATATCTATGCATAATAAACATAATACAATAAATGCAGTACAATGTTTTTAGACAAACTGATACAAAAAATAGAATCTTACCCACAATCTTGTAACTTTAAGGGCTATAGACATAAAGGACTGTTTGAGATAACAATCTATATTGCAGAGGGAAGTTAAAATAAAGGAGAAAAGGAGGAAAATTTTAAGTTGGTGACTGAATGAAAGATGTAACACCTTAGGCATGAATGGTCATGAAATGATGGGTCGAGGGCTGAGAGAGATTGCACAAGCAAGGGAGGGAGGAGAAATACAGTGTTTTAATTTCAGACATGCTCACAATGGTAGAAGCAGTGAGTGCTGATGACAGACATAATATTTGCACAGAACAAACATTGGGCTGTACAGAACAGAGTCCTGGGCTGCCTAATTCACGTGCGCTATAGGTGCAACTAGACAAAAGTGTAGATTATTCTGTATAGGCAGCATTTCATGCAAATGTGCTGCAGATTCAACTTGCTTGCGCCGTAACCACTTCTAAAACCAGCAGTGGTCACAGAGGTTGGAGTAACTCTTTAAGCATTACCTGTAATTTTTGTTTGTCTTTTATATATATATATATATATAGAAAGAAATACAGATGCATTATAACTATATAGCCTAAGTCAAAATTGAGGAAGAAACAGCCCGAGACATATTAGGCCTGTGCATTTCTGAATCTCTCCCAGAATAGCATGCAAATTATGCGAATGATCACAGTTCAAATTGTTCTGCTTTATAATTGTCTATTGTTTTATAACATAGCTGGTTATTTCATTTATGGGTTGGGATCTGACTGAAACGATACCTAACCATAGACGGTAGTTTTACCCTTAGGAACTTGTCAACATTGTGTCAGCTTAAACTTTCATTCATTTTTTGAAAACTTTGATCACAGACAGTTTAGCATTATGCAATTTACGAAGGTCAAAGAGAAACATTAAACTAAATTAAATAATTTTCATATACTATCGTACCTACATTTCTTTAAGCACATTAGTAAATACCTACCTAGGACAGAGTAACCCAGACCTTTGTATTTCAACTACTTTGCCAGAAATAAATGTAAAATATATACACATAGAGGCAGAATGGTCATAATTTCTGATTTTTAGCCCTTATAATGAATAATCTGCTGTTTTTAACACTGTGTCATATGGCAATTCATGGGTTAGACTGTGAGCAAACAACCAACCAACCAAGGCATTATAATTGGGTTTAAAAGTTGGACATTTCTCAGACCTCAGCAGGGGCGGACTGAGAACCCTCAGGGCCCCCGGGCAAAATAAATCAAGGGCCCCCTTACAGGCCCCACCCATACTCTGCAGCAAGCGCCACCCTTGTCCCGCCTCCATGCACCGCCTCCAGCCACACCCTACACAATCTTTAGACACAAGGAACAAAAGGGCAATAAGCCCTTCGAGGCCCCAGTAGAGACTACAATTGAGGGCTAATGGGCCATGGAGGGGGGTCTTTCTAGCGGAGGCTATCTCAGTGTCCTTTAGAGAGTGTGTTAGAAAGAATCCCCTCCAAGCCCCATTAGAGACTACAATGGAGTCTAAAAGGCTTGGAAGGGGGTCTTTCTAACAGAGGCCATCTCAGCGTCCATTAGATATCCCCTGCTGGAAACAGTCGCCTCCAGGCCCCAGTAGAAACTACAATTGAGGGCTAATGGGCCATGGAGGGGATTTCTAGCAGAGGCTAGAGTCTAATGGGGCCTGGAGGGTGGTCTCTCCAACACTCTGGTTCCTATTCACAATA
This sequence comes from Pelobates cultripes, assembly GCA_933207985.1. Classification (NCBI taxonomy): domain Eukaryota; kingdom Metazoa; phylum Chordata; class Amphibia; order Anura; family Pelobatidae; genus Pelobates; species Pelobates cultripes. The sequence continues at coordinate 28,075 of CAKOES020000184.1, forward strand.
TAGCAACACAACATAGCTCGCTGATACCTAAGCCAAGTTGGCTCCTCTTACCTTAATTACTGTTGCTGGCTGGCAGTCTGTGGGCTTGCTGGCTGCGGCTGGCAGGCTGTGGGCTTGCAGGCTGTGGGCTTGCTGACTGCCGGCAGGCTGTGGGCTTGCTGACTGCGGCTGGCAGGCTGTGGGCTTGCTGACTGCGCTGGCAGGCTGTGGCTTGCTGGCTGTAGGCTGTGGGCTTGCTGGCTGTAAGCCTGTGGCTTGCTGTAGGCCTGTGGGCTGGCTACTGGCCTGTGGGCTGGCTAACTGGCTGGCTACTGGCCAGCCTGTGGGTTGGCTGGCTGGCTACTGGGGCACTTGTAGATTATTTAAAGAAATAATCCATGCACAATAACCACTACTGCTCCAGAGTAAGTAGTCAAACCGTTTAAGAACAGTTTGACAACTTACCTGGGGTCTGCTGGGATATGAGGCTGTAGTAGGGAATAGGAGCAGTGGTGCAATGTGTGTGAAAGGTTCAGTGTGTGTGTGGGGGTGTAGTGTGTGAATGTGTAGGTGTGTGGGCAGTGTATGTGTGTGGCAATGTTAGTATGGGGGGCTGTGTATGGGGGTCTGTGTGTATATGGGTGGGCAGTGTATGTGTGTGTGTGTGTGAGGCAATGTGTGTAAATGTGTATGGTGTGTATGGGGGCAGTGTGTGAATGTGTATGGTGTGTGTGTGGGGGCAGTGTGTTTATGGGGCTAGAGTTCACTCTCACCACTGCGACCACCAGGAATCCATGGGGGCTACAGTGTTGAGAGTGAACTCTAGCCCGTAGCTCCAGGGCTAGAGTTGACTAGAGTAGCGTTGGCAGTAACATTGCCATGGTAACCGCGGCAACGCTCTGTGCTCGCGCAAGAAGGACCCAGAGGAGCTGCAGGGTGAGCTCCCAGGTCCTCTCTTCCTCCCCTGCCCGCACGGTGCCTGCGGACAGGGGAGGGGGGGCATTCTTCCCTCTCTTTCTCCCCAACTCTCTATTCCTCCTCTTTCTCCCCGTGTCTCATTCTTCCCTCTCTGTCTCTTTCTCCCCCTCCCTCTATTCCCCCTCTTTCTACCCGTGTCTCATTCTTCCCTCTCTGTCTCCCCCCTCCCCATCTCTCTATTCCCCCTGTGTCTCATTCTTCCCTCTCTGTCTCTTTCTCCCCCTCCCCATCTCTCTATTCCCCCTCTTTCTCCC
>CAKOES020000184.1:29385-39613 GCA_933207985.1 Pelobates cultripes
TGTCTGTCATGCTCCTTTGCGGTTCCCACATCCTGTGCTGGGAATTGTGGGAACCGCAGGGAGCATGACAGACACATGCTCCTCCTTCTTCTTCAGCGTTAGTGAGAGGAATGCCGCCGGACCGGCGAAGCTGCCACCCGGTCCGGCGGCTGCAGCATCAAACGGCCGGCCCCCTCACAGTGTGCCACCGGACCGGCCACCCGGTGGCACCTTCCGCTCAAGTCCCCAATCCAGCCCTGCCGCCGGGCCCCCTGAAGGCGGCCCTGGCGGCGGGCCCCCCTCCCGGCCGGGCCCTCGGACCGTGTCCGAAGTGCCCGACCGGTCAGTCCGCCCCTGGACCTCAGTGGTCAATAAGAAAGATAAAAGGCCAACCCCCCAGAGCGACTAGGCATAGCAACCAAAAGGATACTGTTGGTTTTACAGTTGAAAGCAGGGAAAGCAGGGAATTCTGGGAAAATTACCAGACTACTGGTGAACACGGCTGAGGTAGCCTGGCAGTGTCTTTCCCCACCCTCCCCAATGGTTCTCTTCCGGAATTGTTGTTTTGTGTTGTGCTTTCTCTGTTTTAACCCCTTAAGGACTGGACTGTTTTTGCGATGTTGTACATTTGCAACCAGGAATATTTTTACACTTTTCTGGTGTTTGTGTTTAGCTATTATTTTCCGCTCTCTCATTTACTGTTCCCATACAAATTATATATTGTTTTTTTTCAGGACAAAAGGGGCTTTCTTTACATACCATTATTTATATAATCTCATGTATTTTAATTTTAAAAAAATAAAAAAATATGATGAAAAATTGAAAAAATACATGTTTTTTGACTTTTACTTGAAAAATCTTTTACTCATCTACAAAAGCGAATGAAAAAAACAGCTAAATAGATTCAAAATTTTGTCCTGAGTTTAAAAATACCCAGTGTTTACGTGCTTTTTTGCTTTTTTTTGCAAGTTATAGGGCTATAAGTACAAGTAGGATATGGCGGTTTCAAAACAAATCTTTTTTAAATGTCTCAATAGTGACATTGTAACACTATTATCTGTCATAAATCTCTGGAAAACACTCCACATGTATATATTTTTTTTAAAGTAGACAACCCAGGGTATTCATCTAAGGATATTTTGACACTTTCTATGCAGCCATTTTACCACAAGTCTTTGCCAAACTTTGCATAGATGGTTGTTTTTTTTGTTTTTTTTCACATACATTGCAATTCAGGTATAAACTTACAGATCCTGTTATGTCTTGCTGCCAAACAACACACTAATATATGTTCAGCAACATCTCCCGAGTACAGTGATCCCACCCATGCATAGGCTTGTTGAGTTTTTTGGCAGCTAAAAGGCCACATTTGGCAGGTGCGGATATCCATTTTCCAACTTGGAATTTTGACATGTAGTCAACCTGCACACACGTCCTATTTGGGACATTTGTAAGGCCAGCCAATGTATTTTACCCCCACCAAACCATATATTTTTGGAAAGTAGACACCCTAGGGTATTTCAAATGGTGTTTTTTTTTTTTAACACTTTCCATGCACTAATTCTACCACCAGACTTTGTCAAACATTTAGGTAGTCATTTTTTGTGTCTTTTTTTTTCACACACATTGTACTTTAGGCATGAATTAACAGATCGTGTTATGTGTCACTGCCATACAACACGCCAATATGTGTTCAGCAAAATCTCCTGAGTACAGTGATACCACCCATGCATAGGCTTGTCAGATTGTTTGGGGGCTAAAAAGCCACATTTGGCAGGGTCGCATATCCATTTTTCAACTTGGAATTTTGACATGTAGTCAACCTGCGCACATGTCCTATTTGGGACATTTGTAAGGCCGGCCAATGTATTTTACCCCCACCAAACCATATATTTTTGGAAAGTAGACACCCTAGGGTATTTCAAATGGTGGTTTTTTAACACTTTCCATGCACTAATTCTACCACCAGACATTGTCAAACATTTAGGTAGTCATTTTTTGTGTGTTTTTTTTCACACACATTGTACTTTAGGCATGAATTAACAAATCGTGTTATGTGTCACTGCCAAACAACACGCCAATATGTGTTCAGCAACATCTCCTGAGTACAGTGATACCACCCATGCATAGGCTTGTCGGATTGTTTGGGGGCTAAAAGGCCACATTTGGCAGGTGCGCATATCCATTTTTCAACTTGGAATTTTGACATGTAGTCAACTTGCGCACATGTCCTATTTGGGACATTTGTAAGGCCGGCCAATGTATTTTACCCCCACCAAACCATATATTTTTGGAAAGTAGACACCCTAGGGTATTTCAAATGGTGGTTTTTTAACACTTTCCATGCACTAATTCTACCACCAGACATTGTCAAACATTTAGGTAGTCATTTTTGTGTGTTTTTTTCACACACATTGTAATTTAGGCATGAATTAACAAATCGTGTTATGTGTCACTGCCAAACAACACGCCAATATGTGTTCAGCAACATCTCCTGAGTACAGTGATACCACCCATGCATAGGCTTGTCGGATTGTTTGGGGGCTAAAAGGCCACATTTGGCAGGTGCGCATATCCATTTTTCAACTTGGAATTTTGACATGTAGTCAACCTGCGCACATGTCCTATTTGGGACATTTGTAAGGCCGGCCAATGTATTTTACCCCCACCAAACCATATATTTTTGGAAAGTAGACACCCTAGGGTATTTAAAATGGTGGTTTTTTAACACTTTCCATGCACTAATTCTACCACCAGACATTGTCAAACATTTAGGTAGTCATTTTTTGTGTGTGTTTTTTCACACACATTGTACTTTAGGCATGAATTAACAAATCGTGTTATGTGTCACTGCCAAACAACACGCCAATATGTGTTCAGCAACATCTCCTGAGTACAGTGATACCACCCATGCATAGGCTTGTCGGATTGTTTGGGGGCTAAAAGGCCACATTTGGCAGGTGCGCATATGCATTTTTCAACTTGGAATTTTGACATGTAGTCAACCTGCGCACATGTCCTATTTGGGACATTTGTAAGGCCGGCCAATGTATTTTACCCCCACTAAACCATATATTTTTGGAAAGTAGACACCCTAGGGTATTTCAAATGGTGGTTTTTTAACACTTTCCATGCACTAATTCTACCACCAGACTTTGTCAAACATTTAGGTAGTAATTTTTTGTGTGTTTTTTTCACACACATTGTACTTTAGGCATGAATTAACAAATCGTGTTATGTGTCACTGCCAAACAACATGCCAATATGTGTTCAGCAACATCTCCTGAGTACAGTGATACCACCCATGCATAGGCTTGTCGGATTGTTTGGGGTCTAAAAGGCCACATTTGGCAGGTGCGCATATCCATTTTTCAACTTGGAATTTTGACATGTAGTCAACCTGCGCACATATCCTATTTGGGACATTTGTAAGGCCGGCCAATGTATTTTACCCCCATCAAACCATATATTTTTGGAAAGTAGACACCCTAGGGTATTTCAAATGGTGGTTTTTTAACACTTTCCATGCACTAATTCTACCACCAGACTTTGTCAAACATTTAGGTAGTCATTTTTGTGTGTTTTTTTTCACACACATTGTACTTTAGGCATGAATTAACAAATCGTGTTATGTGTCACTGCCAAACAACACACCAATATGTGTTCAGCAACATCTCCTGCGTACAGTGATACCACCCATGCATAGGCTTGTCGGATTGTTTGGGGGCTAAAAGGCCACATTTGGCAGGTGAGCATATCCATTTTTCAACTTGGAATTTTGACATGTAGTCAACCTGCGCACATGTCCTATTTGGGACATTTGTAAGGCCGGCCAATGTATTTTACCCCCACCAAACCATATATTTTTGGAAAGTAGACACCATAGGGTATTTCAAATGGTGTTTTTTTTAACACTTTCCATGCACTAATTCTACCACCAGACTTTGTCAAACATTTAGGTAGTAATTTTTTGTGTGTTTTTTTTCACACACACATTGTACTTTAGGCATGAATTAACAAATTGTGTTATGTGTCACTGCCAAACAACACACCAATATGTGTTCAGCAACATCTCCTGAGTACAGTGATACCACCCATGCATAGGCTTGTCGGATTGTTTGGGGGCTAAAAGGCCACATTTGGCAGGTGCGCATCTCCATTTTTCAACTTGGAATTTTGACATGTAGTCAACCTGCGCACATGTCCTATTTGGGACATTTGTAAGGCCGGCCAATGTATTTTACCCCCACCAAACCATATATTTTTTGGAAAGTAGACACCCTAGGGTATTTCAAATGGTGGTTTTTTAACACTTTCCATGCACTAATTCTACCACCAGACTTTGTCAAACATTTAGGTAGTCATTTTTTGTGTGTTTTTTTTCACACACATTGTAATTTAGGCATGAATTAACAAATCGTGTTATGTGTCACTGCCAAACAACACGCCAATATGTGTTCAGCAACATCTCCTGAGTACAGTGATACCACCCATGCATAGGCTTGTCGGATTGTTTGGGGGCTAAAAGGCCACATTCGGCAGGTGCGCATATCCATTTTTCAACTTGGAATTTTGACATGTAGTCAACCTGCGCACATGTCCTATTTGGGACATTTGTAAGGCCGGCCAATGTATTTTACGCCCACCAAACCATATATTTTTGGAAAGTAGACACCCTAGGGTATTTCAAATGGTGGTTTTTTAACACTTTCAATGCACTAATTCTACCACCAGACATTGTCAAACATTTAGGTAGTCATTTTTTGTGTGTTTTTTTTCACACACATTGTACTTTAGGCATGAATTAACAAATCGTGTTATGTGTCACTGCCAAACAACACCCCAATATGTGTTCAGCAACATCTCCTGAGTACAGTGATACCACCCATGCATAGGCTTGTCGGATTGTTTGGGGGCTAAAAGGCCACATTTGGCAGGTGCACATATCCATTTTTCAACTTGGAATTTTGACATGTAGTAAACCAGCGCCCCTGTCCTATTTGGGCCAATGTATTTTACCCCCATCAAACCATATATTTTTGAAAAGTAGACAACTCAGGGTATTTTAAATGGTGGTAGTTTAATACTTTTCATGCAATAATTCTACCACCAGCCTTTGGCAAACTTTTGGGTAGTAATTTTCTTCATGTTTTTTTACACATACATTGTACTTTAGGCATGAATTAACAGATCCTGTTATGTATCACTGCCAAACAACACCCCAATATGTGTTCAGCAACATCTCCTGAGTACAGTGACATCACCCATGCATAGGTTTGCTGGGTTGTTTGGGGGCTAAAAGGCCACATTCAAGACTTGTACATATCAGTTTTTCAACTTGATATATAGGTATGCTTGGCCTATCTTCAGTTTGGCATATTTTTGCATCCTCCGTTAATGTTAACATCATGAAAGTTTATATTTTTATAAAGTAGACATTCCAGAGTATTGTATATGAGGTGTTTTCACATCCTTCCCCCAACCATTGTGCTAAACAAATTTCAGAGAACGTGCATGGTGGTAATTTTTTAATTCTGCTTTTTATGCACACGTCATCTGGTTTTGGCCAGCCAGTTATATGTTACTACCATAAAACTTTTTTAACCAAATGTGCAGGTATCAAATGCACCTTTAGCAGTATTCTCTAAACTAACTCCTGCAAAAAGAATCTAATTGGAGATTTGGGGGGAAGGAAACTGACTAACTAAAATTTGCTGCTTTCAAAAGAAAAAAAAACAAAGTGTCCTTTTCCTTTTTTATAACAGACCAGCAACATTTCAGGGGATTTGTTTTTTTTTTGCAGTTGGCGGTATCTTAAAAATAAAATGTCTGGACTCCTTTGGCACCGTTGTTGGAACTTGACCATCTCCATAAATTATTGTGGAAATCAGCTTGAACTAAAATTGGAGAAAGGTGGTTCTTTCTGAATTCATTTTTTTTTAAAGAGTAAAAATTAATTATGTGTTGCTACTTGCATCAGGTAGATAGCCACCTTTTTATGCCAGGCTTTTGTCTTTCTTAAGATAAGATATGGCTGCATCAGCTGATCAGCCAAATCAACACCCCCCATGTGCCTGTTATAAGCCCTGATGCACACCGGTTTTGTCTGTACCCTGCCTCGGACAGTGACGTCTGACATGCCCTCGTTATGGATGGTTGTTAGCATGTGAACATCCTTCCTGTCCTTAAATTTTATTGCAAGCACTTTAGCTTTGTGCAGACCTTTACATTCACTTTTTTTTTTTTTTTTTTGGCCTCTATTAAAGGTCTGGGGAAATCCTTGGCATATCTTCTCACACTGCCACAGGCCAGTATCTAGAAACCCTAAAGAGTTTGAAACAAACAAACAATGCTATAAAAATTGTCCACATAAAGGTGGTAACCCTTATTGAACAAGGGGATCAGTAAGTCAAAACAAGTTTCCCCGCTTGTCCCCAGAGAGTCGGGGTACAGCCAGGAGGGTCCAGTTGACCATCTTTCCCCTCATATATACTAAAGGCAAATGTATAGCTACTCTCGCTTCTCAAGCATTGCTTGTAGAATTTTTAATACTATACCTAAAGCGCTTTGAGGGGATGTATTGTTTGAATCCTAATCTCCCTTTATATTTCATTAACGATTCATCAATAGATACATTTTTTTGAGGAGTATAAACTTCAGTAAATTTGTGCTGAAGATGGTCTACCAGTGAGTGTATTTTATGAAGCCTATCATATTGGGTGTGATCTCTGGGGTGACAGAGGGTATTGTCATTCAAATGTAAGTATCTCAGCAGCAGCTCAAATCTTGTTCTAGACATGGTTTGAGAGTACACTGGACTAGAACAGATTGGGTTGGTGCTCCAGTAAGAGCGAATTGATGGTTTCTTTATAACCCCATGAGAATTGTACATTCAGAATTTTTAAGTTCAGCTTATTATCTGCGGATGCCAAGCACACTCCTCCTGACTGCATAGCTATCTGGATTGGTATCAATAAATTGGGTAGCATATACCAGTCTGGGGAGCAATCTCCCTCCCAATAATGGTATCCCCCCTAAAAATAGCCCATATATATTGCATAGAGGAGAAGTCATCCACATTGACACATTAATGCCCGTGTTGGCACCCAAAAGGGGTGTGATTTTGGGCTCAGCTAACTGTGAAAGTCCTGTTCCTCCTCCATTCCACGTAGCAGAGAAAGCACAGCTTTTTGCAGCCAGCTCACACACAGATGACATGTCAGAAAACTGACCTGGGTCAAAATCGGACGCAGTGTCAGTGGCGTCAGAGTCTGGCTAACACAGAGTTAAAAAACAGACTAAATGAGACTAAAACTTCTGTTAGCAGCAATCTGTAAACCAACTCCTGCAAAAAGAATCTAACTGGAGATTTGGGGGAAGGATACTGACTAACAGAAATTTGCTGCTTTCAAAATAAACAAAAAAAAAAAATCAGGAACAAGTATTATAAAAATGTATTTTCTGTGTGGTAGACCTTAAAACATTCTCCAATGCACAGTCAAGGTTTTGTATGGCAATCGGGACAGTGAAAAGGGGTGTCTGTCCTTTTCCCTTTTTTATAACAGACCCGGCAACGTTTCTGGGGGTTTTTCTTTTTTTTTTTTGGTGTTGGTACATCTTAAAATAAAATGTCCTGAGCACGACTCTTTTTATGGGTTGTGGAACTGACCATCTCATAAATTATTGTGGAAATCAGCGAGGCTGGGAATTTGGAGATAGGTAGTTCTTCCTGGATTCATTTTTTTAAAAAGTAAAAATGAATTATATGTTGCTACTTGCAACAGGTAGATAGCCACCTTTTTATACCAGGCTTTTGTCTTTCTTAAGATAAGATAAGGCTGCATCAGCTGATCAGCCAAATCAACACCCCCCCATGTGCCTGTTATAAGCCCTGATGCACACCGGTTTTGTCTGTACCCTGCCTCGGACAGTGACGTCTGACATGCCCTCGTTATGGATGGTTGTTATCATGTGAACATCCTTCCTGTCCTTAAATTTTAGCGCAAGCAGTTCAGCCTTGCGCAGAGCTTTGCATTCCCCTTTTTTTAATTTGGCCTCTATGAGAGGTCTGGGAAAATCCTTGGCATTTCTTCTTACAGTGCCGCAGGCCAGTGTCTGTAAACTATAAAGAATTTTAAACAAGTGGACACTGCTGTAAAAATTGTCCACATAAAGGTGGTAACCCTTATTGAACAAAGGGTTCAGTAGGTCCCAAACAAGTTTCCCAGTTGTCCCCAGAGAGTCAGGACAGCCAGGAGGGTTCAGTTGAGCATCTTTCCCCTCGTATACACGGAAGGCAAATGTGTAGCCACTTTCGCTCTCGCAAAGTTTGTACACTTTAATGCCATACCTAGACCGCTTTGAGGGGATATATTGTTTGAACCCTAATCTCCCTTTGTATTTCATAAGGGATTCATCGATGGATAAAGTTTGTTGGGGAGTATAAACTTCAGAAAATCTGTTCTGAAGATGGTCTACCAGTGGGCGTATTTTATAAAGCCTATCATATTCGGGGTGATCTCTGGGGTGACAGAGCGTATTGTCGTTAAAATGTAAGTATCTGAGCAGCAGCTCATATCTTGGTCTAGGCATTGTTTGGGAGAATATAGGAGTCGAACAAATTGGGTTGGTGCTCCAGTAAGACCGGATTGATGGCTTTTTTATTATCCCCATGAGCATGGTAAGAGCCCAGAATGTTTTAAGTTCAGGGACATCTGTGGGATGCCAAGCATGCTCCCTGACTGTATAGCTACCTGGATTGGTCTCAATAAATTGGCTAGCGTATAAATTAGTCTGGGAAGCAATCTCCTCCCAGATGGTATCCCCTAAAAATAACTCCATATATTGTATAGGGGAGAAGTCAACCACATTCACATTAATGCCTGCGTTGGCACTAAAAGGGGGGATGTTGGGCTCAGCTAACTGTGGAGGTACCCAGTCCTCCTCCACATTCAGCGTAGCAGGGGAAGCACAGCTTCTTTTAGCAGCTGGCTCACTCACAGATGACATGTCACTAGACGTGCCGCTAAACTGACCTGGGTCAAAATCGGACGCAGTGTCAGTGGCGTCAGAGTCTGACGCCAAGAAGGCATATGCCTCCTCCAAGCTGTACATGCGCTGCATGTTTCACACCAACAGACTAAACTAACAAAATACTAAACACAATATTTTTTTTTAAAAACACTAAAACAGACTAAAACAGTAATCCCTAAACTAACTCCTGTTAGAAGAATCTAATGGAGATTTGGGGGAAGGAAACTGACTGACTACGACAGGCTATGACAGACTATGACAGACTACGACAGACTACGACAGACTAAAACAGACTAAAACAGACTACGACAGAAGACAGTCTAAGACAGTCTAAGACAGTCTAAGACAGTCTTTTTAAGACAGTCTAAAGTTAAAGTTAACCCTTAAGGGCAAAAAAAAAAATACAGACAGTAAAAATGCACTGTCTGTAACAGATCTGGCAGGGAAGGGGTTAAAATAGGATTTTAATTAACTGAAGATACTTTTTATTTTTCACAGGAACAGCTGCTGCAACAAACTATCAGGATCTCTGTCTCTCTCCTCTCACAAAACGCTACAGAGAGGAGAGAGGCAGAGATCAGTGTCAAAGTGAGTGTTTGTAACACCCACTTTGACACCAGCCAATTGTGAGCGATCGCGGATCGCTCACATGCCGCAATTGGCTGTTACTATCTGCCTGGGATGCCGGGCAGATAGTAACAACGGGATTTCAGCGGAAGCGATCTCTGATCGCTCCCGCCGCCCGTTTTCCGTTAGGACGGTTCAGGACCGTCCTCGGTCGGCAACGCAAAAATGCCGAGGACGGTCCTGAACCGTCATGCGTCCTTAAGGGGTTAATTCACTTACCTAAATGTACATCGGTGCTGGGTCAAGCAACGCCTTCGCTTCTCCTACCCCAATGTTTGTGACCTAATGTACGGCAAACGCATTAGGACAACCCCATAGGAAAGCATTGAACCAATGCTTTCCTATGGGGTTTTAGCTGATGCTGGATGTCCTCATGCATAGTGTGAGGACGTCCAGCATCAGTTAGCCCCAGGAAGAGATGACAGCAGCACCTGTTTTTTTTTTAACATTTTCTGTGCTGCTTGGGAGGCTGCATGAACGTGGGGGACAATAAAGGGACCTATAATGCAGCTCGTCATAGCAAAACAAGGCACATAAAGACTCCAGGCACCAGGATCACTTCTGAACACTTAAATGGACATGATGCTTG